>VDFB02000002.1:13379590-13447801 GCA_007258455.2 Sequoia sempervirens | reverse complement strand
GTTTTCCTCTAGTAAGAAAGATTAGTCATCAGATGGTCTTGATTCCTAGAGCTAGTTTTCCAAATAAGACAGCTCATCATATGACTCTAGCAGAGAGTGAAGAGTTTAATAGACAAGTGCAAGAGTTGTTGCAAAAGGGATTGATCATAGAGATTTTGAGTCCATGTGAAGTACCAACAGTACTAGCACCTAAGAAGGATGGGGAATGGTGGATATAGTGTACAAATTCTAGAGCCATCAACAAGATCACCATCTATAGATTTCCCTTGCTGAGAATGGATGACATTATGGATTGTTTGAGTGGAGCTGAATAATTCACGAAGATAGATTTGAAAAGAGGATATCACCAGATTCAGATTAGAGAAGGAGATGAATGGAAGATAGCCTTTAAAACCAAGGAGGGATTGTACAAGTGGTTAGTCATGCCTTTTTGGCTAACCAATGCACCGAGCACATTTATGTGGCTTATGAATGAGGTATTGAAAGAATTTTTAGGAAAATTTGTTATTGTTTATTTGGATGACATTTTGATTTTCAATAAGACACTGGAGGAGCACTTGATGCATATTCGAAGAGTTTTTGAGAAGCTAAGGGAGGAGAAGTTGTTGATTAATTTGAAGAAATGTAGTTTTGTGAAGAGAGAGTTAGTGTATCTAGGATTTTTTGTCTCAGTAGAGGGTCTGAAAATAGATCTAGAGAAGGTGAGAGCTATCATTTAACGGCCTACCCCGAGGAATGTTACAGAGGTAAGATCATTTCATGGTCTAGCAAGTTTTTGCTTAAAGTTTATTAAGTATTTTAGTAGTATATGTGCACCTCTAACTAAAGCGATGAGGGGGGATAGAAAAGAGTTTAAGTGGACTACAAGAGCAGCCAAAAGTTTTGATATGTTGAAGAATAAAGTTACAGAGCAACCTGTTTTGACACTTACAGATTTCAATAAGGTCTTTCAGGTAGATTGTGGTGCTAGTGGCACTGTCATAGGAGCTGTTTTGAGTCAAGAAGGTAAGCCTATTTCCTATTTTAGTGAGAATTTGAATGATGATAAGAAGAAATATTTTGTCTATTATTATGAGTTTTATGCTATAGTTCAGGCTTTGAAGAAATGGAGACACTATTTGTTGCCAAAAAAATTTGTTTTATATACTGATCACTAGGTTGTGTAGTATCTCAGTAGTCAAGGAAAGTTAAATCAAAGGAACTTAAAGTGGGTTGAGTTTTTGCAGAGTTATACCTTTGTTTTGAAGCACAGGAGTGGGAGGTCAAATAGAGTTGCAGATGCCTTAAGTAGAAGGAAATTTGTTTTGATAGAAATGAATATAGAGGTTGTTGGGTTCAATGAACTCAAGAGTTTGTATCTTGAAGATCCAGACTTTGTAAAATATTGGAAGGATTGTTTGGAACCTATTACATTGGATAGGATGAGATGGTTGGATTTCTTAATCCAAGATGGGATGTTTTTTAGAGGAAGCTAATTGTGCATTCCAAGGAGTTCTGTGAGAGAGAATCTAATCAAGGAGAAGCATAGTGTAGGATTGGCTGGACATTTTGGTCGAGATAAGACCATTTCTCTTGTCAAGGAGAATTATTAGTGGCCACAGTTACAACAAGATGTGAAGAATTTTGTACAAAGTTGCAGGGTATGTTAGATGGTGAAAGGAACAAGTCAGAATATTGGATTGTATGAACCATTACCTATACTTGAGAGGCCATGGGAGGATATTAGTATGTATTTTGTTCTTGGCTTGCCAAGGACACAGAGAGGGCATGATTCCATATTTATGGTGGTGGATATATTTTCAAAGATGGCACATTTTATTCCATGTCATAAGACTGTTGATGCAGTTCATATTGCAGAATTGTTTTTCAGAGAGCTGGTGAGACTATATGGTCTACCAAAGAGTATAGTTTCAGAAAGAGATACCAAATTTGTTGGTTATTTCTGGAGGACATTGTGGAAGAAGTTGAAGACAAATTTGAAGTTTAGTTCTGCACACCATCCACAGATTGATGGAAAAATAGAGGTGGTGAATAGGAGTTTGGGTAACCTGCTAAGATGCTTAGTAGGAGATAAGCCCAAGGGATGTGATTTGATTATACCAGGAAATTTTTTCTTATAATAATTCTATCAATAGGAGCACTGGTAAATCACCATTCCAAATTGTGTATGGGAGTAGTCCAAGAAGTACTTCTGAACTAAGAAAGATGGATAAGGGGGATAAGAGTAGTGTTGAGGCGGAAGATTATGTTGAGCAACTAAAGAATTTGCATGAAGAGGTGAAGAAACATATCAATAAGATGAACTCACAATATAAGGCCAAGGAAGATCAGAAAAGGAGGTATAAGGAGTTCCAAGTAGGAGATAAATTCATGGTTCATTTGTGAAAGGAAAGGTTTCCAGTTGGTACATACAACAAGTTAAAGATGAAGAGGTTTGGACCATGCAAGATCTTGAAGAAGCATGATTCAAAAAATGCTTATGAGGTATAGCTATCTAGTGGAATAAACATTTCTCCTATGTTCAAAATTGCTGATTTGACAGATTATCATGAAGGTGATATAGAGGAGGGGCTAATAAAAGAACAGTGGAAAATTCCAGCACCTACTTTAGAGAAGGAAGAGATAGAAGAAATCTTGGATAGTCATGTGGGTAGAAGCACAAGAAATAGGTAATATGTAGAGTACTTGGTGAAATGGAGAGGAAGGCCTATTGAAGATTCATCATGGTTATCTGAGGTTGAGGTTAATTGTCTTGGTTTCCCTCTAACTCATGAGAAGTGACAGGGTCACTTTTCAAATTACGCTGGGTGTTTGATGCAGGAGCATCCAGTGGTGTAGGGAAATCTTGCATCACCCAAAAAAAATGTTTTCTTTATTTTCTTTAGTTGTTTTGAGTCCCATGATGGTACTTAAGGGGTGTAAGACAGTTAGGTGTCAAAAATAGAGAAAAATAGGCACTTACTATTTTTAGTAAGTCAGCCTAAATGAGCTCATATGAACCTGAAAATTTACCCCAAGGAACAAAATTGAAAAAAAAAGTTGATCGCGAAAGAATCACCTCAATACCCTACACGTTTTGGGAGATATTAAAGTTTTCGTCCCGAGAAATTTCTCCAATGTAGCTTCAATTTCAGATATGAAGACTTTAGAGGCCCAAAAATAGCTCAAAAAGTTGATGAACTGACCTACGGTGGGTTCATGTGTTGTAAATATCTTCAAGAGCTTTCCAACGATATGCAATAATAGAAAATTGGACACCTGGATCAAAGTTATGGCCCCACAAAGTTTCCCCTCTAAAAAGTGAATTTCATTAAAATTTCTTCCTAGGCTAGAAATCAAATGGCGAGACTTTTGGTGCCAAAACAAAAGGGAAAGTTGAACTTTCTAGAACATTCTAGGGTAGTTATTGGGTCAAATAAAAAGAGTTAAGTGGGGGTTGTAGAGGATGACCCGAATAGTGTATATTGTGGCTCCAAATAATATATTTTCTTTTTTGAATTGATTTTGTTGTAATGAATCAAGCCCATGAGGCTGTAGCATGTAAGTTTTGAATTTGTAATTTCATTTTATGAAAATAATTGAAAGTGGGTTATTTTTCTGTCTTGCATCTTTTGTGTTGGTATCTATTGTTGTGATTTGTGTGGTTTTCGGAAGCTTGGCCCTCATCAGTTTCCTAAATGCTAAAACTTCTAAAAAAATGAAAATCATGTTTAATATTATCATTAAGTCTTTTGATGTAGAGTTGTAGTGTTTGACAAGGTGTCATATCTCGAGTTTGGCTCACCAATATCATATACTCAACATTATATTCAACCAAAAATTGTATTTATTTTAAAAAAATCATGAGTGATATAGATTTCATACATTCCCTTCTATGGTTTCTCATAGTCGGCTACTAAACCATTAGTAAATTCTTTCCAATGAAGAATTTTCCCTTGTCACTCATCATCCATTGGTAACATTGATAAATTTAGATTTTAAAAGTAGCGAGACTATGCCAACCATTGTTTTTCCTAGTATATTATGAAGTCTACAATATTTTTCCATGAGACATAAGCATAAATTTACATCTACACCATCGAACTTAGAAATGCTTATTTTGGGTAGGTTCAGACATAAGCATAAATTTACATATATACCATTGAACTTACAAATGCTTATTTTGGGTAGGTTCAATTTTGGACCTTGAAAGGATTGTCCTATCTCTTAATTTGACTGTAGGGGTTGTACCTGCCAAGATGGTTTTTTTGGGGCATCAATTTAGATAATTATTCTTGTTTAAACCTATCTAAAACCTCAAATAAAGATGATGGAAATGGGGTAAAATCCTTAATAAAATGTAACAACATTTTACACCTTGTTAGATGAGTTCTCTCAATTTTAGGTGATGGACAATAAATAAGGTCACTAGATTTAGTATTTATAAAAAATACCTCTAATCCTAAAGATGAAATAGATTATTAAGTGTTCATTTTTTCAACTCTAAATTTCTTTTTAGATAGGGGGGAAGGATCCAATATGAGTTGCAACCAAAATTTAAAACATGTCCTATAACTAAATTGAGGTTCATCTTTTGACTAAACTTTGACCACTAAACTATAGAATTATATTTCCTATAACAATAAATTATAAAGGATAACTTTAAAGTATTATAAATTATTATTCTAATGGATTCATTTATTGATATCTTAACCTACCACTAAATTAAAGTATTATCCTAAACCATTTTTAATATGATATTAAAATTAATGATAAACTCCATGAGACCCTTATTAAAATAAGTGTCTTGTCCAAATATAAAATAATTGCCAACATAAAGATGAAATGGATTATAATTTTCTATAATAATAAATTATAAAAGATAAATTTCAAGTATTATAAAATACTATTGTGACGGATTCATTTATTCATATATCTTAACCTATCACTAAGTTAAAGTATTCTCGTAAACCATTTTTAATATGATATTGAAATAAAGGATAAACTTTATGAGACCCATATATCTTATCTTATCACTAAGTTAAAATATTCTCCTAAACCATTTTTAATATGATACTGAAATTAAGGATAAACTCCATAAGACCCATATATCTTACCCTATCACTAAGTTAAAATATTCTCCTAAACCATTTTTAATATGATACTGAAATTAAAGATAAACTCCATAAGACTCTTCTTAAAATTAAATGTTTTGTCGAAATATAAAATAATTGCCAACGTACTTCCAGCCTATGCCAAAATGGGAGCATCCATCAAAACACAAAAAAATAGAATAATTATTGTACTTGCTTCTGCCCTACTATGCACATAGATATGGGAACCTTCTCACTGGAAAAGCAAAGCATTCTGATGTCTAATCTATTGGATTTTTAAGCCATTAAAGTTATGGTCCTGTTGAGTTTGGAAACCATTCTGTAATTGTCTGCTTGCTTGCCGAACCAATAGAAGTGTATCCAAAAAAACAAAAAAAATAGTTGTAGCTGAGGTAATCTAAATCACTTAGAACAGGCATAGATTATTCATAGTGGAACATTATTCAAGCAACCAACCCAATTCGTCAACAAGTATTGATGGATTATTCATTTTGTCTTATTGTTTGTCTAGAATAACAATTTTCTATGAGTATGAACAATGATGTCTTTGATCTGTTAGATTGCAGAATTAAAGCATTATTGAAAAGAATAGAAGTATGTCATATGGATCAAATATGGAAGATAAAGTATGAAACCAATGTTTGTACCTGCACAGTTGACAGATGAAACAAAACACACCCTAAAAGTCATTTATAATAGACATTCAAAGTAGTAGATACAAGTATTTTTTAATACAACTTGCAAAGATAATGTCCAATTGAACGCTAGGAAATCTGGGACGCCATCATTGGAATATTTTATGATATGGGAGTCAATGTTTATTTTTGCTTTGTAAGGAAAATCAGGAAGCATTATGTCTTCGTTCATGAGTTACCATGAATCATGCGATCTTAGATAGACTTTTCCTTGTGATAATGATTTCAACTTTTTAGTTTTCAAAAATAATTCTTATGTAAATTGTACACTGTTCTTAGTAGTTTTTTTTTTTTAGCTGTCTTAGCTGATATATGTTCTGGTGTTTTTTGTTTGACCATCTCTTTCAATCATTTGGATTGGGATATGCCTCTTTCAGACACATTTGTACTCTTGTAAATTCTTTTTCTATTATTAATATAATGTATTTTCCCAATAAAAATAATAATTCGAAAGAAAATGTATAATATGATTGTTCATATTTTCTCAACTTAAAGGAGTGTCTATGATGACTTTCCTTAATTGCAGGTCCATGTTTTTAACCTTTCTAACATCCCTACTTAGACATTTTTGATGTTCAAAGATTGTGTAAAATCTTTCCTATCACAATAGAAAAAGAGAATTCCATTGTAATGTTATGAGTAATGTGTCATTGCAATAGAAGGATATGGAGTCATAAGTGAGAGAGCATTTTCCACTCCTTCAAACGGTTGCATTCACAAGTTCGTCTTGAGTGAACAGTCAATTTTTTATAGATGATTTTAATATTAGTAAATATTATGTACTTTGGGTGTGATTTATAGTATTTTCTACGATCAGTTAAAAAAATATTTTGGCTTTTATAAAGACATGGAATTAAATAAGGATTTTGACATATAACTACATCAATTTTAAAGACAAAGGAACCAAAATTTACATAATGTTGGAAATATATCTACAAAACGATAAAGCATGGTAAATATTCCACTTGCTATGTGTAATGTATATGATGGAAACTAAGGGTAGCCATTTTCTATGGGAAAAAGAATGGATGATTGTTTGATATACTTATCCTTACATTAAAATATATTAATAAAACTTGAAATTCTTAAGTGTATTCAATATGGGATTAAATCACAAGAGGTCAATGCTAAAGTAAATTATTACATATGGGGTGTAGAAAATATTAAATAACAAATGGTAATAAATTTATTTTGGAAATCATCTAATTGTATGTTCATCATAAAGAGTTACAAATGGATTAACTTGGTTGTGTTATGTTGCTTGAACTTTTCTTTCTCTTTCATCAATTGGTTGCTATCTAAATAAGAACCTAATAAAATTAAAGAGTTGCAAATGGATTAACTTGGTTGTGTTATGTTGCTTGAACTCCATTTTCTCTTTCATCTATTGGTTGCTAAAATAAGAACCTAATAAAAGTTTCTAGGTTGGTCAATTGTGGTGGTGCTCTTTCAAAATTTTGGTTTTTCAAAATTTTCCCTAGGTCCTAAGCTTCAGAATGTTGTTATTCATGCTAGGGCTTGCTAAAAATACTTCTTTATATATGCATTTAGGTTCAAAAAACCCTAAAAATCCCAAGTGTAGGCAGTGCCATAGTACTTTTGTTTTAATTTTGCATTGACTGCCTACCCGAGTTACCTGACCCTTAAGTTGCAACTTAAGGGCCTTTGCTCCATGCTTTTACTTGCCCCTTCTATTAGGTTACTATATGGATCCACCTTTTAACTAATTTCTAATTATTTAAGGTCCTATGTTTATGCCTCTCTATATCGTTGACATTACCGGCCCCTTCTTTTCTACCCATCTCCTAGTGCTCATTTAAGTGATGAATTTCACATGTGCTTAAATAATAACTTAATTTGACTCCCACTTAATATATGGTCCCCATCGCTTGTGTTCCCTTTTCCATGCTCTTGCATGGAATTGTTTAATAAGTAAATAATAGTCCGTGAAACTATGGAAGAATTGACAATTGTCTTCATTCTAGTGGATTTCACCATTCTATAGGGGGTTTGTTACTAAAGGAAAGGAGAGCTTGCAAAACCATGGAATTAATGCCACATGGCATCAAGGCATTGTTTGAGGCTGCAAGAATTTTATAAGGACTAAAGTGTGACAAGTGTCACATTTTTAAGGCATTTCATGAGTCAACAGATGTTTTAAGAAGACCTAAATGAAGGTCGTAGAATTGTGGAAAAGGGATGTGTGGCGTGTCCTTAGTGTTTTCAACAAGTGTCATATCAAATGCCAGGATTGTAAAAAATGGAATGTGAACACATGGAATGATCTCAAGAAGATTTCATGAGTCCGCAAGCTCTTCATAGCAACTCTATTTTCAAGACAAACTCAATGATGCTAGTGTTTTTTTTTCAATTTGGTAAAATACTTATTTAATATCAAATCCATCAAAATAGGATCCTATGATAATTTTTATGATGAACTTTCTTCAACTAACATTTTCAATAACACTACTATCCTTACCATCCATTGTGACTATCAACAATCCCATTCATATCCTAAATCTATCAATTAGGACCAATAAGAGAATGCATCATTGTACTTCAACATTATCAAGAAATCATGAAAATTTTGGGGCTTCAAGATAAAATTGTGCCAAGGGATAATCACAAAGAATTTACAATTAAGTCAAATGCAACGACACATAGAGAAAATAATTTAATAAAATCACCAAATCAAAATGAATCCAATAGTAAACATAAGTAAAAAAAGAAAAAGAAAAAAACTAAATTGGATCACAAATAAAAAAGAAGTAAAGCATCCAAATGAAGAACAAAATTTAAATATAGTGATCTCAAAATGAAACAATCAATCAAAATTTAACAATTGCACACACTAGGTGTGTACCATATTTAAATTCATTATTGATCACAAAAAAATAGTTTCCAATATCCAACATGTGTGTGAGATTGTTGGTTCCCATCCTAAATTTAAGATTAAAAATCTAAGATGCACAACTTCAAAATCTAATAAAAAAACTCAAAATCCAAAGTACAATTTCCAAAATCCAAATCCAACATTTAAAATCCCACATACTTTGGTACCACCTTATGTTGTTTAGGTGATAAAGGTATCATGTTGAAACTTTTATATTTATAAGAATCCTATAAATTAAGTTTACACTAATATTTATAGAATATCCAACAAGGGTATGCTATTTTTAAATAAGGTATTCAAAACATGATAGATTCAATAAAAATAAATAAATAAATAAAGATAAGAAAACTAAATAAATAAATTTAAAAAAAATAAAGAGAAAAATCATCTAATGGTGAAAACCATTCTTATGGTGCTTTGAGAAAGTACCATATGAAAGCCCATTCTTGAGCATCATATGTAAGCCTATCATTTATTTTGTACACTTACCCTACACTTGAGGATATATCCATTCATCCTTCAATATTTCCTAGCTATCCATTATTTCATACCCATTCTCCTTCCTAATTATTTTTCCTAGATAAGATATGGAATGAGTCTAAAATGTGATTTCAATAATATATTAATTTATTAATTCTTCTCTATTGAGTACTCTAGCATGTAATCAGTTAGGAATTATCCTCGAATATTACATCTTGCATTTTATTTACCATTTCCATCTAGAATCCTATCTATTTCCCATCCACATTGCATCCTATATTTTTATCAAACCATCACATCTACCACTACCTACACCCCTTTATTTACATCTCCCTATGGATCTAACAACCAATAAAAAAGTAGCACAATTCGAGCATTGTAGTTATATAGACCATTTAAAAATAATCTCCACATCCATATAAATAGAAAAAATTGAATCCACAACAAATTAAATAAATAAACAACTCCAAAAAGGTCAATCTAAAACATCCAACCATATCAAATCCAAAACATTTGAAACCTCCAAGCAATCCAAAGTAAAATCTAAAGGTTTTTTCCTTATCTTAGATAAAATCCTCATTTACTTTACACAAATAATTTTATATTTAATGTTGCAAGTATGTTGTTGGTGTTGTCATTGATATCAATAATTGGTGGTGTTGGTCATTAATGTCAACTATATGGAGATTGTGTGTTGAAGTTGTTGGAAGGATGCAAGTTTTGTCATAGTTGGGGAGATTGTTGTCAAGAGATTGTTGTGATTTAATAAGAAGGTGTTATGGTGTTTTCATTGATGTCTTGATGAATAAGAGTTGTAATTTCAGTAAGTTCACTTGGTTTCCAAGTGCTTTTGAGAAAATTTGAATAAAAGAGATTACAAAGTGACAAAGTGGTGTTCAGTGTTGTTCTCTGCATTTCTTCATGGTTGAAGTTATGATTGTGTAGTTTGGATATATTGATCAGAAGTGTTCAAAGGTGTTATATCCAGAGTTGTAGGTTTTGGATCATACGACAGTAAAATTTGTGTTCACCAGTGTGTGTGTGTGCATGTGAAGAAGGTTGTTTGGGAGAAATGAGATTGCTCCACATTTCTCCACATTGAGGTTTCTTTTCTTGTGGATTTGGGGCATGATTATAATGTCTATATATGTTTTCCCTTAAGGTTTCAGGTGTTGAGGTGTTTCATGAAGTTGGTTAGTGAGTTGGATGTCTGTGCTAATGTGTCTGGTTACATAAAATGATGATGATCTCAGTTTTAGGTGGTTGTGAAATAGTTGCAGAATATTCAGATGATGCTAGAATATTTTGAGATGTTGTATAGATATTTTGAAGTTTTTCTATGTGGTTTGTGTGACCTGAAGAAACGTGTATGTGGTCGCTTGTAGTGTTAGTTCAAGTTTGGCTGACCTGGCGTGCTAGCACTATTTATGGAGGTGCCTCATGGATTTTGGATGTGTTGAGTATCATAGTGATGCATATTTGGTTCCTAGTTAACCCTTTACATGGTTTGACTTCACTTCTTTCCACCGCGGAAGTGTTTGGTGTCGGTCAACCTATTTTGTAATTGCACGTTTGAGGTGCATAGCCGACCTTGGAGAATATTTTCAAGGTCGAGGATGGTATAAATGCAAGGTAGAATGTTGGAGAATGGTGTGTGTGTGTGTGGTGTGTTGTGGTGTGAAATATGATCAAGTGTTGTGATGTGAGTGTGAGCTTTGACAACTAAGGATACCGAAAGAAGTGAGCAAAAGGTGTCTACATTTTTAGCATCCTTGAAGTTACCAAAGGCAGTGAGCTGAAGGTTGTGGATGGTTCAGAGTTGTTGTGGTGGATCTTCTTGTTGCTCTGAGATGGATTTCTCTTTGTAATAGTCCTCTTTCTTTATTCTTCCCAATCTAGCAATGAGCCATTGGCAGTGAGCCCTTCTTTCTTTTAGGTAGTCAACCCTCTGATAGTGAGCCTATTGTATTCGGTGCTACAATTTATTTATATAGTGAGCTAATCCTCATTGTGGTTTTTCACTTGTTTAATTTCATGTTAAATCTGATTAAGGGTTTATGGTATAAAAAATATTTGAATGTTAATGAGGGTTTTGGTATTTTAAAGTACAACTGATTCACCCCACCTCTCAGTTGTCCTGTGCATCTAACAATTGGTATCAAAGAAAGGTTCCTTGGAAGAAGCTTAACCACTTGAGGTAGATACAAATGGTGCACAGGAAGGAGGCTCCCTTGTTTGATGGAATGAATTATACAATTTGGAAAACTAGGATGGAAGGTTTCATTGTTTCCCTAGTGTTTGGAGTTTGGAATTCAATTGAAGATGGATATACCATGCCCACTAATGGTTCGAAAAATGAAGATGGGATCAAGGAATATGAGAACAATGGAAAAGCATGGAATGCTCTTTTGAGTGGTCTTGTTGATTAAGAACTTATGAAGGTCATGGGCTACAAATCGGGTAAAGAAATCTGGAAGGATCTAGAAAGTATCTATGATGGAGATGATAAGGTCAAGAAAGAAAAGATGGAGAATTTGAAGAATAAATTTGAAACTCTAAAGATACCAGAAGATGAAGATATTGCAAGATACATGCATAGAGTGGATGAAGTTGTCAATTTCATCAATGGCCTTGGTGGAAAACTGAAGGAAGATGAGATGGTAAATAAGGTATTAAAAAATCTTCCTAAATCTTATTTCTACTATTGAGGAAGCTCAAGATTTAGATCATTATTCTAGAGATCAGTTGTTTGGTGCTTTAACTACTTTTGAATTGACAGAGTTTGGCCAAAATGATTCAAGAAAAGGGACTACTTTTAAAGCTAGAAAAATAGAGAAGGATGATGGATCAGATCTAGATGATCTTGATGAGATAGAAGCAAATTTTGTTAGGAGATTGAAAAATGGGACTAGAAAATGTAGAGGTAAGTTACCTTTCAAATGTTTCAATTGTGGAAGGACAGGTCATTATGCTTCAAGATTTCCAACCAAAGTTTCAAGTGATAAATATAAGGATAATAAAGGAAAATTTGTCAAGAGAAGTTATTATGTTAAATAAGATGTTAGCATATCTAATAATTAATATGACTACTTGGATGATGAAAATTATGAATGTTGATTCATGGCTTTGAATGTTGGAAATAATTCTACTAACTATGAAAGATGTATGAAGGAAATTGCTCCTGAAATAGGTCACAACATCAAAGGGACTATAGAGTCTACTTTTTATGCTAGAGAGGAGAAAAATCATTGGATAATTTATAGTGGATGCTCAAATCATATGACAAGTGATAAGAGTAAGTTTGTTAAACTTGAGAGTTTTGAAGGTGGTCTTGTTAAGTTTGGTGATGATACAATTACTAAGATATGTGGAAAAGGTTCAATTAGTTTTGATTGCAAGAATAATATAGATGATTTTCTTCAAGTCAAGGGTCTCTGACATAATCTTCTAAGTGTAGGACAAATGTGTAGCAAAGGATATAATCTTGTATTTCAGGATGGTGGTTGTGAAATTAGAAAAGGAAGATCCAGAACTATGGTTGTTGAAAGAACAAGGATAGATGGGAATTTTTATCAACTCAAAGGTGCCAATGGTAAGTTTTTTATGACTCAAATCAATGGAATTTGGCTATGACATAGAAGAATGTGTCACATCAATTTTGATAGTCTAGTGAGGATCAGCTCTACTCAAGCTATGAGAGATCTACCAAGAATTACAAATCCTATCAATGTAGTTTGCAAGGAATGTCAGGTTGGGAAGCAAACAAGAAAGAGGTTCAAAATAAAATAATATTCTATAGCAACACCTTTGTAGTTGATGCATACAAACCTATGTGGAACTACAAGAAAAGGAAGATTTCAAGGTGATAGGTATTTCATGTTGTTAATTGATGATTACTCTAGAATGACTTGGGTAACTTTTCTCAAAGAAAAAATAGAAGTTCTAGAAAAGTTTAAAGAATTTAAAGCTATGGTTTAGAATGAAATGAATATGAAAATCAAGTGCTTAAGTTCTTATAGAGGTGGAGAATTCACCTCCAATGATTTAACATTTTTTGTGAAGATCATGGAATAAAAAGGCATTTTTTAGCTCCTAGAACTCCTTAGCGAAATGGAGTGGTGGAGAGAAAGAATAGGATAGTTTAGGAAGCAACAAGGACAATAATGAAGAAAGCAAGTCCACTAGATGTCTATTGGTGAGAAGCTATTCACACTGTAGTATACATACTCAAAAAAGTAAAAGCAAGAGTAAAGAGTTCAAATAATCCCTATGAAATATGATATGGAAGAACTACTATCAAATATTTCAGTGTTTGGAAGAAAATTTTATATTAGGAGAGATGAAAAAAGCTTGGAAAATTTAAATACAAGGTGAGATGAAGGAATCTTCCTTAGATATTCTACAAGAAGCTATTGATGCTAAAACAAGAGGCTAAAGAATATAGTTGAAAGTGCAAGTGTCAAAGTAGATGAAGAACCATATAAAAAATCAATACTGATAGAAGGATATGAATCTAATGAGTCCTCTTGTAGAGAAGAAGAAAAAGAAGAAGAGAAGGAAAAGTAGATGTAGGTTGAAGAGGAATATGCTCTGGAAAGGATTCCTAAGACTCCTAAGTATGTGCAAGAGAATCATTCTAAAGATCAAATCATTGGTGGTAAGAGTAGAGGCATGTTGACAAGACGAAAAGCTGCTTTAATAGAAGAAAAGGTAAATTTGTGTCTACTTTCCAAAGTATAACCTAAGACAAGTATTGAGGAATGTAAGGATGAGAATTGGACCAAAGCTATGGAAGAAGAATTGATGTAGATTGAGAAGAATCAGACTTGGGAATTAGTCACAAGGCCAACAAACAAGAATGTAATAGGAACTAAATGGGTATTTCAAAAAAATCTGAATGAGAATGGAGAAGTTGTCAGAAATAAGGCTAGACTTGTGTGTAAGGGCTACTCACAAGTGGAAGGGATAGATTTTGAGGAGACATTTTCTTTGATGGAAAGAATGGAGTCCATTAGGATGTTTTTGGCCTTTGCAACACATAAGAATTTCAAGGTTTATTAGATGGATGTGAAGTCTACTTTCTTGAACATTTGGTGAGTTGGAAGTGTTGAAACCAAAATTTTCATAAAAATATAAGTATTTTATCAATTAAAATCCAAAATTCCCACTCTTATTTTCATAATAAATCGCATTATCACCATTCACAAAGTCATTTTTACCCATTACTGTGATAGCACTATCACATTAGCCACCCCTCATAACACCCATACCATACCTCTCTACCACAGTTCATCCCTAAGCAGCTTGCGGTAGGACAGTGAGAGGAGCCACTACCATATACCACACCCTACACACTATACTGATATACCTTAGGAGGTCAAGACATAACCCGCGGTAGAGCGGTACATTGAAGAAAGGTACTAAAGACACACCGCAGTACCATAGGGGAGCATAAAATGACACAAGGTAGTGTGGTAAGTAATCCATTGGGTCATTTAAAACACACCAATCACATCAGTCAACATCAAAACATAAAATTGAGCTCGACACAAAGATTTGAAATGTGTGAATTTATGAGCCAAAAGTAAATGTATCTTGGTGTTGAAATATGCGAAACAAGTTGAGATTTTTCACTTGTAATAGTGGAAGCCAAGTTGCGGAAATTGCGAGAGTAAAGGGAATGCTTCAAAGCGAGTTCTATCCCTAGCTACACAAGAATTAAAAATGGCCCAAGATGAGGGGGAGATCAATCTCAACATGTTCCATACTTTACTCGATGGAATTGTCATGCTAGACAACATATATACAAAGTTCGTGGTGGATGTCAGAAACATCCTAGATAATAGATGGAAGATTCACCTTACAAACTTCACAACTACATAGGAATTCAAATGGCCAAGTGACCTGACAACTAATAAGTGGCAAGAAAAATACTTGGGCTCTGAAGAAGATTGATTATGTACATCATAGAGAGGAAATATCTTGAACAGGTCTTCAATGACCATGGGTACTTCTATGGAAATTAACCAAGCAAGCATATGTGTTTAATTATCTCTTTAATTCATGTTTTAGTTATGCCTAAAAAAATTTATGAAAAGGAATTATAAAATGTACTAACCGCCCTGAAGCTTGTTTTCTTCCCGTATATATAAGGGAGCCCAAGGCCATCTTTAGGCATGAGTTTTTAATTAGAATTAGGAGTTAGGTAGGAGATATACAAAAGATACTTTTAAAATGTTTATCATATAGATTATGCAGTGAAGACCATGATGCATGCATAAAATTTTGGAGAATAAATAGAAGATATTAATTTTTGTGACTCAATATTGGTGTCTATTGTTTGTTGAAATTAAGCAACTATTAGGCTATCTCCATAGTGTTATTTCTTTGTTATTTGAATCTGCATATCCAAGTTGATATCTCAGTTTCATCTAGACACATTTGTTGCTCTTGTGTGATTAGTTGATTGGTTTCTTTTAATGAATTAAATCCCTTTAAATTGATTACATTAACTTGGAAGTAACATTGGGATTAATAAGAAGAGCTATGTAGTTTATAAATTTGTTATACTGTCTCCATAATGGTGTTTCCCTGTTATTCAAATTAATATATCAAGGATATACTTAATTTGTCAAAGCACATTTGTTGTTCTTGTTTGATTTATTTGACTGGATCCTTCAAGGAAGGATTAAATTATTTTAAGTAATCATAGTAACTTGGAAAGATATCATTGGGATTCATAAGAAGAGTCTTCCTGTTACCTATTTGCATGTTTATACAAGTTATAAACATTCACAAGTGCCAAACAACAAAAATTGTATCTGATATTAGTCATCCATCATAATACATCATTGACTCCATTTACCCAACAAGGCACTGGTCTTACCCATTTCATCATTTAGTTTTATCAAATTTGTTTTCAAAACCTCACATCTATTAACTAAACATATTAATAAACTTCACCTTGATATTGCTTATACAATTTATACCAAATTAGGTTTGCATATCTCCACTCCCAATTGCCATTATGGATAGATTGCACAAGTAGGAAACACATAGTTTAAGTCTGCTTCATTTACATAGGTATACCCACCTAGGTCTGGCAGAGCCTGAAGAGAAGAAGGTTCAAATACACCGATTGGCCTTGTTTGTTAGCCTAAAACATACCAAGAGCTTGGAAATCTCTTGAGGTTTTCCAACTAGCATTTTTGAGACCTAACAGATTGGTGACTCTACTGGGAACTAAGCCAATTCTAAACCCAAGCCTTCCTTCATAGAGTCATTCCTAAGTTAAAAGACTTCGCTAGGAACAAATTCAATCATTTTCTTGCTTTTAGAAAGTAGGTGGTGACTGAAGAGATTTTATGATAGATAAAGTAAGCATCAAACCAGAAAGAATAGACGACAGACATCAAAGATACACTATATCATCTAATATGAATGGAAGAAGATCCTTACACCAAGATAGTCCCAAGAAGAATAATGTGAGATGGATTGACAAGCATGGATCTCCTCCCACAAAAACAAACACAAATAAGAACAAGTCTAAGGTGACACCTAACCAAGCAGATGTCATAACTAAAGGAAATTCCTTAGAACAAGTATTTGATGTGCATAATAGCTTCAACCTCTTGCATGGGGCAGAAGGCCATAATAATGATGCATGTGGATATCCCCACACTCCATTTGAACAAGGAAACAATGATCGTCCTATTTATCACTATGAAATAGACCAAGAAAAGATACAGGAGTTCTATGCCCAGAAAGATGAGGAACAAAGACAGAGGTAGGAGGAGTATGATCATGAAATGGATCATAAACAAGAACAAGGAGACCAGTGTGGGCCCATGGATAAAACATCTTTTGTTGAATATTTTTAGCACACGACTGATCAAGAATTAGAAATACAAATGCAGTGGCAGGAACAACAGTAGGAAAGAAGACAATGGATGATAAAAAGAAACATAGAGTTGAGTCAACAACTATCTCAGATGAATATTAATGCATCAAAACCACCTAAGTATGTTCCCCCACATAGATAGGGTGGTAATCTTAATCCACAAGGAGCATCTTAGAACACAAGAGCACCACACAATGTAAACCAAAGACAACATCATCAGCCTAATATGTTATCTCATATATCTCAACACCAAAATGCTATCAATGCTCCTCAACACAATCCACTTCCAAGATAGCAATACCCCCCACAATATCAACAACATGTGCCCACCAAAACATGTATTCTCAACAACACATCCAACCAAATGCTTATCATCAACCTCAATATGGGTACTAGTATTGCCCTAATCCACCACATTTGAACTTTCCTCCACAAAATCCTACAAACCCATGAGACAATTTGATCTGATAGGGTATCAATTGTATCCATACCCAATGGATATTAATTGGATAAATATGGTTCCCAAGTTCATTAGAAATAATGGGATATCAACAAAAGAACATATCAAAAAATTTAATGCCTTTGTTCAAGATATTGGTATGGATTATGAAGATGTGAATATGAGACTGCTCATGATGTCTCTAATAGAAGAGGCGAGAGATTGGTTCAACAGCCTACCTGATGTTTCAATTAATTCTATATCAGACTTCCAAGATCAATTTCTAGAGAAATATGGGAATTAGTGTGCACCTGAGTTTTCTTTGCATGAATTGATAAGCATCTAGAAAAATTAGAATGAGTCAGTTTATGACTTCAACTTGAGGTTCTCCAAATTGCATAATAAGATACCATTTGGATCCAAATTGACAGACCCTGCAACATAGAGCATTTACCTAAAAGCCTTTGATCCGAAGACATGATATGAGCTCAGAAATAGGTTCCCTAGAAATCTAACAGAAGCACAAAAAATAGCGTTGACTATTGAAAACAATAGAAAGGATGTTGGGATGATTGGTAAGAAAGATATTCTTAGGGTTCCCCAAAATGTTAACTACCCTCAAAATAGGCAAGAGAATGTGTATAGAAATGAAATACCAAGGTTGCATGATATGCCATATAACAAAAACTGGAAGGATGGAAAGCCCATAATTGATAGGCCAAATAATAAGAAGACTCCTAATCCCTTAAAGAAGAAGGGAGCATACATGGTTAACAATAATCCTTGGTGTCAAGTTTGCAAATTGCCACATTCCCCTGATCGTTTTGTTGTAGCCCAATCAATACAAGAAGAAGTACCAGCGGCTAATGAAGAAGAGGATCATACAATGTATTTAACTTCTCACACCCTCCATCCAATTGAACATGGATATTCATCTTCAGAAGAAGAAGACTATGAGTATGATGTTGATAACCAAAGATACAATATTCATATGGTAGAACAACAAGTATTTTTTTATTATGATGAAAGCAATGATGAACCACATTCCCCTTGTGTACCATCTTAGTCAAGCAAATACAAAGTAAGAAGACCAACTGAGGAAGAGATTAAGGAGTTAACCATTGCTACAGTAGAACAAACAAAAATCGAATATTGGTTAAGAAATAGAACAATAAATGAAGATGAGGGTGTTCCAAGAGGGATATTTGTGAAAAAGGAGCAACACAGGGAGCACCAAAAAAGACAGAAAGTAAGTAGCCTGATAAGAATGAACAAAAACATGTTTATAAAGAAGAAAACAAAGAGTTGCATGAAGACAAACAAAAGTATGATGAAACAAACAAAAGAGAAAAAGAGGAGAACAAAGATCTACTAGAACATAAGAAGATAACCAAAATAGAAAATACTTCTTTCGACTTCACACATGCCTTGTCTTAGGTAAAGATGTTTGTGTCATTATGAGAAATGATGAAAATAAAAGAGTATAGGTATAGTACTATTTAGTTAATATCTAATGGAAGTGATAAAAGCAAAAACTCTGAAAACAAGGAGACCACTAAGATCAGTAATAGCAAGCAGGAAAAGGTAAAGGTTCTTGAGGTTTTTCTGGGTGATGCATTGATAAATCCTCCACAATTTGATCCATTCTTTACTACATTGCTCATAAATAATAAGTTGTTAAGAAATTGTATGATAGATTCAGGCACTTCCATCAACATCATGCCAGTAGGGGTCATGAAACAACTAGGAATGTGGGTACACACTACTAGTGGAAAGTGTTATTCTATGGATAGCATACCTATTCTAGTGGTAGGAATTATGAAAGATGTAGAGGTGAAGTTGGCTTCTTACCTCCAGGTAGTATATAACATTGACATAACTGTAATTGAAACACCTCATTTTGGAATGCTCTTGTCAAGACAATAGACTGCAACAATTGGAGGAAATGTACAATTTGACTTGTCCTATGCCACAATACCAATCAATGGTGAAGAGGTCAAGTTATATAAAGAGCCAAGGATGAATCATATTGTGGACTATGTTGTGTGAACCCAATTCCTAGACCTGCACAAACACAAAGAACAAACACAATGTTAGATCAATATGCAAGTTAGAACTAAGATTCCCCATGAAATTCATCTACAATGCTCAAAATAGGAAATGAAATGAAGAACAAAGCAAGAAAAGCAATTAAATCCTATTGAAGCATGCAAACTCTTAATCCCATGGGGGAATTGGTGCCAATTTGATGTGGAAATTGGCCCTTTCCCAATCCCTTTGCAAGCTTGATGAAGATTGATCCACTTGATGATGAACAATGAGCTCCTTGATGAAATCTACAATAACTTAACTATGATGATAGAAAATGCAATGAAAATGGATGATTTTGCTCTAAAATAGTAAATTTTCTCTAAGTTGTGGATTCAAAAATGCATAACTTGTGGATCCAAAGTGAGAATAAAAGCTTCTTATTTATACATGAGGTTGAGAGAAGAAGAGGAAAAAGGGATCAATGTGGGACTAAAAACCCACCAATGGCCAAGTGCCACTTGTCAAGATGTGAATGGAGGAAGGTTGAGCACATTTTGATGAATGTGCCAATAAATGATATTAGGTGGATTTCAAATTCATGAAATGACAAGTTTGAGGGGGATGAAAAATGACTTAAATGTCACTTGGCTCAATGCACAAGGACATGTAAGAGGAGTTAAATGCTTTGTTGGAAGGACAAATCCACTTGGAGGGATTTTCAAATTTGGAGGAATATTCCATTTTGATGCCATGTTGAGGGAAATTAGAGGATTTATTAAATCAACTAAATGATTTTCTTGTGCAAGTTGCAAAAGCTAGATGATGTGATGGATTTTGATTAGATTTAATCATGATTTGATTAATTTAAGAGGGAGATTAGTTGATTTGACCATTTTGACTTAGATTTTTGGGTTATTTTAAATCAAAATGAGAAGAATATGATAAAGACTTAATTAAATAAAGATTTTGATTTATTTAATTAAAAGGAAGTGATGTTAGATTAAATTAAATAAAGATTAATTTATTCAATTTAATAGATAGTTTAGAGAATAATTAAATAAAATTGATTTATTTAATTAAAGGGGGACTATAGGATTAATTAAATGGAATGATCTATTTAATTAATAGAAGAGAACGACTTAATCAGATAAAATTGATTTATTTAATTAAGAGATGAAATGTGATGAATTTAATCAAACATAGATTATTCAATTAAATGGCTTAAAAAAGGAGATGATTCAGGATGAATAGGTGTTAGTAAAATTAGGATTAAGTGCATATGATCAATTGGTACATTTTCCGTGTTTACATGTTGTTCAAAATTAGTTAAATTGCTTCTACGATGTGGATTTAGGGAGTTTCAGAATAGAGCCTTCCCAACCTGAATTAGCAAATACTGACCCAATTGATAAACATGTTTCCAAGAATGAGCACGGTGTGTGGAAGATGTATTTTGATGGAGCATGTAGTCAGGAAGGCAATGGAGCAAAGGTAGTTTTTATTTTTCCTGAAGGTATCACTTTCAAGTATTCATTCTTGCTGACATTTGAATGTCAAAAAATATAGCAGAGTATGAAGCCATGCTAATTGGTTTGAATATGATCGTAAACACAAAATCAAATTGCTAAGTTATGTTCTCAAAGACTCTGAGTTAATCATTTCACAAATCAGATCAAAATATGCTGCAAAAAACAAGAGGTTGAAACAATATAGAAATGCAGTCTGGGATACAATTGAATTATTCGATGTTTTTTCTATTGAATGGATAGATAGGTCAAAGAAATTGATCGCATATTTTTTAGCCAATGTATCCCTAAAAAGAGATGATATCACCTTGGCGGGAGTGTCTCAAGTAAAATTCAAAAAAAGACCTACCATCCCTGATAACATATATAGTTGGCAAGTTTTTAATGATGATACCGATCTCATAAAATTTCTACATTGCATTGATTAGTATGAATCTCAGGAGATTGATTTTAATGCATTCATAGAAGAAGTGGATGGCAAACAGACTGTGTTTGGAAAAGAAATTGTGCAGCTTAATACCAAAAAAATTCCTAAAGGATTGGTGGCATTCGAGAGGGTGTTTTATGGAAATGATCATGCTCTCATGAAACAAACACTAGTAAAGAGAGAAGATGTTGAAGAGTTCAATTTAGGGATTGAACTGGCATCAAAAGAAGTATATATTAGGAAGAAGATAAGTCCAACAATCAGAAGAATGTTGATTGCATTATTGAGGAAATACAAGCACATTTTTGCATGGTCTTATGAGGATCTTAGAGCATATAGAGAGGATTTATTTCAACATGAGATTCCATTAAAAGCAAAAGCAAAACTATTTAAGCAAAAACAAAGACCCATCAATCCAACTTTGGAGCCTAAAATGCATAAAGAACTTATAAAGCTTAGGGAAGGAGGAATTATCAAACCAATTAGAAATTCATCTTGGGTGTCTAACCTGGTACCAGTCAGAAAGAAAAATGGAGATATAAGGCTTTGTGTAGACTTTCGAAACCTAAATGTATCTTTTCTCAAGGACAATTACCTGCTTCCAAATATGGAGGCTATGCTACAAAGGGTTACAGGCTATGAGTTACTTTCCATGATGGACAAATTTTCAGGCTATAACCAAGTGAAGGTTAAAGAATCAGAGCAATACAAGACAACCTTCACAATGCCATGGGGAACTTATGTTTATGTTAGGATGTCATTCAAACTCACAAATGTTGGTGCAACATTCCAGAGGGCTATGGATGTTGCTTTTGCTAACCTTATTAATGTGATAATGGTAGTCTACCAAGATGATTTAACAACATATTCCAAGAAGGCAGAGGATCATGTGGCTCACCTTCAAAAATTATTTCTGAAGGCATTGGAATATGGTATCTCTCTCAATCCTAAAAAGTGTCATTTTGTAGTGACAGAAGGAAAGTTGCTTGGGAATATAGTCTCTAAGGAAGGAGTGAGGATTGATCCTGAAAGAGTGGAGGACATTGACAAGATACCTATCCCCAAGATAGTTAAGGCTATTCAATCCTTTTTTGGAAAAAATAATTTTGTGAGAAGATTCATATCAAATTTTTCTGAGATAGTAAAGCCAATATCAAAAATGTTAAAGAAAGGTGCAAAAATTGACTGGATTGTTGAGGCTATAGATGCATTCATATCCATAAAGAAAGCAATCAAAGAATCTCCTGTATTGAAATCTCCAGATTTCAACAAACCTTTCCAGATCTTCTCATTTGCATCCTATCACATAGTTGTTGCAGTAGTGCTTCAAAAGAATGATGAAGGGTATGAACAACCAGTTTCCTTCTTTAGCAAGTCCCTCCAAAATGTAGAATTGAAGTATGATATTGTTGAAAAACAAGCCTATGCACTTGTAAGATTTGTCAAGGAATTTAGGTCATATCTAGTAGGGGAAAAAGTAATAGCTTATGTGCCTAACACTATAGTGAAAGATGTTTTCATACAAAGTGAGACAACATGACATAGGTACATATGGATAAATAGGATCCAGGAGTTTGATATTGAGTTTCAAATCACTAAGCTTGTAAGGGATCAAGAACTAGCCAAATTGATGTCTGAAAAAAATCTGGAAGTTACCCAAGTATTTACATGTCAATGACGAAGAAGATATGGTCACTAGTATAGAAAACACTTTGTGGTACATTGATGTTGTGTATTACCTCAAACATTTGAAATGTTTGAAAGAGTTTGATGACAACAAAAAAGGACACTCAAGTTGTAGGCCTCAAATTATGCATTCATGGAGGGAGACCTCTATTGGAAGAATAGGGATGGTGTCCTATTGTTATGCTTAGATGAATATCAATCAAGACATGTCTTGAAGGAGATGCATGAAGGAGTATATGGGGGACATTTCTCAGCAAAAAATATTGCTCATAAGATATTAAGGGCAGGGTACTATTGGCCTAAGGTTTTAAATGATGCACATGACTATACTAGAAAGTGTGAGGCATGCCAAAAAAAATTAGGAAAATTGAAGTATCAAGGAGAATTTCCTCTAAAACCTATGTAGGTTGAAGCCCCATTCCATCAGCGGGGAATTGATTTCATAGGGGAAATTATAGAAAAATCTAGTGGAGGGCACAAATGGATATTGGTAGCCACAAATTATTTCACAAAATGGGTGGAAGTCATACCCACCAAGTAGGAAACCAGTAGGGTTGTGGTCAATTTCTTATTGGAAAAAATCATCACAAGATTTGGGGTCCCAACAAGGATTGTAACTGATAATGGAATGTGTTTTAGATCTTATGAGTTTAAGGAATTTTAGCAGTCTTATGGAATCATCATCTCATATGCTTCGCCTTATCATCCACAGGCTAATGGGAAAGTTGAATCCAGTAACAAAAGTATTCTGAAGATCATAAAGAGGATGTTGAATAATAAAAGGAAGGCTTGGGATTCCAAGTTAAAGCTAGCCTTATGGGGAGATAGGATTACTGTGAAGAAGGCTATTGGAAAGTCTCCCTTTGAACTTGTATATGGGGCTCAAGCTAGGCTCCCTTTACATAATCTGCTACCAATAAGTAGGTTCATTTTGCAGGAAGACTTAGATATTCCAGAACCAATGGAGGAGAGGATGGAGCAGCTTGTAGAACTTGAAGTAAGGAGAACGACCCAAAAGAAAAATATAAAGTTGCAATCACAAATGAAATATCTTTTTGATAAGAAAGCCAAAGATAGAAAATTTGAGGTGAATTATTTGTTACTAAGGTGGAATGCTAGATGCCAAGAAAAGGGAAAGCATGGAAAGTTTGAAGCCTTGTGGTTAGGTCCCTTTGTTATCATTGGAAAAGGAGGGGAGGACTCTTATTATTTGCAAAACATGTTCAGAGAAGAACAGGAACTACCAGTGCATGGATAGTTTCTAAAACTTTTCTTTTCATAAAATCACCAATTCCATGCACAGTAATATAAAGAGGGATAAGTGTTTCCAGTGCATGGACAACTCTTAAAAAAATCTCAAAGATACTACTATTTATTCCATGCCAAGTAGTTTAGGAAATCAAAAGGGACTAGGACTTGCCAGTACATGGACAATCCTAGAACTCCCTCAATAAGAACAAAGTTTCTTTCCATGTATAGTAGAATAGGATCATTTCCATTTCCATCATTTCCACCTCCATATCCATCTTCACCACAGTTCCATTTTTTCATATCCTCTAAAAACCATATGAAAGGGACACCTCCAGTCTGCACCCAGAGATATTCTAGATTCTTGCAATGATTGGTAAATCACTCATCCCCAACTGGAGCCGCTGTTGAAACCAGAATTTTCATAAAAATTCTAAGTATTTTATCAATTAAAATCCAAAATTACCACTCTTATTTTCATAATAAATCACATTATCTCCATTCACAAAGTCATTTTTACCCTTTACCATGATACCACTATCACATTAGCCACCCCTCATAACACCCATATCATACCTCTCTACCGCAGTTCATCCCCAAGCAGCTTGCGGTAGGATGGTGAGAGAAGCCACTACCATATACCACACCCTACACACTATACTTCTATACCTCGGGGGGTCAAGACACAACCTACGGTAGAGCGGTACATTGAAGAAAGGTACTAAAGACACATTGTAGTACTGCAAGGGGAGCGGAAAATGACATGAGGTAGTGTGGTAACTAAGCCATTGGGTCATTTAAAACACACCAATCACATCAGTCAACATCAAAACATAAAATTGAGCTCGACAAAAAGATTTGAAATGTGTGAATTTATGACCCAGGAGTAAATGTATCTTGGTGTTGAGATATACAAAACAAGTTGAGATTTTTCACTCGTAACAACTGAAACCAAGTTGTAGATGAGCTCAAATTGCGGGAGTAAAGGGAATGCTTCAAAGCGAGTTCTATCCTCGGCTACAAAAGAATTCAAAATGGCCCAAGATGAGTGGGAGATCAATCTCAACAAGTTTCATACTTTACTCGATGGAATCGTCATGCTAGATAGTGGATATACAAAGTTCGTGGTGGATGTCAGAAACCTCCTAGATAACAGATGGAAGAGTCACCTTACAAACTTCGCAGCTACACAAGAATTCAAATGGTCAAGCGACCTAACAATTAATAAGTGGCAAGAAAAATACTTGGGCTTTGAAGAAGATTGATTGTTTACATCACAGAGAGGAAATATCTTAAATAGGTCTTTGATGACCATGGGTACTTCTATGGAGATTAATTGAGCAAGTAGATGTGTTTAATTATCTCTTTAATTCATGTTTTAGTTATTTCTAACAAACTTTATGAAAAGGCATTATGAAACGTTGTAACCGGCCTGAAGCTTGTTTGCTTCCCGTATATATAAGGGAACCCAAGGCCATCTTTAGGCATGTTTTTTAATTAGAATTAGAAGTTAGGTAGGAGATGTACATAAGATACATTTAAAATGTTTATCATATAGATTATACAGTGAAGACCATGATGCATGCATAAAATTTTGGAGAATCAATAGAAGATATTAATTTATGTGACTCAATATTGGTGTCTATTGTGTTTTGAAATCAAGAAACTATTGGGTTGTCTCCATAGTGTTATTTCTTTGTTATTTGAATTTGCATATCCAAGTTGATATCTCAATTTCATCTAGACACATTTTCTGCTCTTGTGTGATCAGTTGATTGGTTTCTTTTAAAGAATTAATCCCCTTTAAATTGATTACAATAACTTGGAAGTAACATTGGAATTAATAAGAAGAGCTTTGTAGTTGATAAAGTTGTCATACTATCTCCATAATGGTATTTTCCTTTATTCAAATTAATATATCAAGGATATACTTAATTTGTCAAAACACATTTGTTGTTCTTGTGTGATTTATTTGATTGGCTCCTTCAAGGAAGGATTAAATTCTTTTAGGTAATCATAGTAACTTGGAAATATATCATTGGGATTCATAAGAAGAGTCTACCAGTTACCTATTTGCATGTTTATACAAGTTATAAACATTCACATGTGCCAAACAACCAGAATTGTAGTCGATATTAGTCATCCATCATAATACTTCATTGACTCCATTTACCCAACAAGGCACTGGTCTTACCCATTTCATCATTTAGTTTTATCATCAAATTTGTTTTCAAAACCTCACATCTATTAACTGAACATATTAATAAACTCCACTTTGATATTGCTTATACAATTTATACCAAATTAGGTTTGCATCTCTCCACTCCCAATTTCCATTGTGGATAGATTGCACAAGTAGGAAACACATAGTTTAAGTTTGCTTCATTTACATAGGTATACCCACCTAGGTCTGGAAGAGATTGAAGAGAAGAAGGTTCAAATACATCGATTGGCCTTGTTCGTTAGCCTAAAATGTACCAAGAGCTTGGCAACCTCTTGAGGTTTTCCAACCAACATTTTTGAGACCTAACAGGAAGAAGAGGTATACATTGAACAACTAGAAGGATTTTAGTTATCAGATAATCCTAATATGGTTTTACAAATTTAATAAGAAACTGTATGGACTCAAGAAAGCTCCCAAATCTTGGTATGGAAGATTGGATAGGTACTTGTTGCACTAGGAATTCAATAAAGGTACCATAAATAGTAATCTTCACTTTAAAGTTGAGAATGATCAAATATTGATTGTAGTTGTGTATGTTGATGATATAATATTTGGAAGAAAAGAGGAAATGTGTAAGAAGTTTGCAAAAGAGATGTAGAATGAATTTGAGATGTCAATGTTTGAGGAGATGAATTTCTTCTTTGGTCTCCAAATTGGTCAGATAGAAAAAGGAATATTTATTTCATAGTCAAAATATGTCAAGGAAATGTTGAAGAAGTTTGGAATGGAAGACTCTAAACTGGTATGTGCTCCTATGGTTACTAGTTGCAAGTTGAGCAAGACTGAAGAATCTCCTAAGACTGATCAGAGTAAGTACAAATCAGCGATTGGTGGACTGCTATATCTAACTACTACTAGATCGAATATCATGAATGCATTTTGTCTTCTTTCCAAATTTGAAGAAGATCCTAGAGAATCACATGTGGCAGCAGTAAAGAGGATATTCAAATATTTTTAGGTCACTTTGGACTATGGTCTATGGTATCCAAAGGATACTAATTTCTCTTTAAGTGACTATACAAATGCAGATTGGGTAGGTTGTGTGTATGATAGAAGAATTACAAGTGGAGGTTCTTTCTTTCTTGGAAGCAAGTTGGTTTCTTGGCAAAGTAAAAAGCAGGATTCAATATCTTTATCTACTGCAGAGGTAGAGTATATTGACCTGCAACATCTTGCTGCACACAGGTGTTGTGGATGAAGAAAACATTGAAGGATATCAAAATATCATATAATGAACATGCTTATATCTTGTGTGATAATCACTTGTGCTATCAATATATCAAAGAATTCAGTGATGCATTCAAGAACAAAGCATATCTCAATCTGGTATCAATTTCTAAGAGAGAAGGTTACAAAAAATGAAGTAAAACTAGAATATGTGCCTACAAATGATCAAGTTGTAGATATTTTTACTAAGACTCTTCCTACAGATACTTTTGAGTATCTTTGACAGAAGTTAGGGGTTATTGCCCCTCCTTTCAACTAGATGCATAAGAGTGCATCAATCTGGTGGAGTAATTTAAGATATATTCTTTTTGTTCTGGATTGATGAAGGCTACCTCTTAGGGAGCAGGTAGTAGTATTGTTGGTCAGTGAAGTCAGATGGGTCATATTTTGTGCCCCTAAGGGGGGGGGGGTCTGTAAAAGCACAAACCTGTGTCACACTTTATAAAGGAATCAACCAACAACAAAAAAAATTCTGAACTTCAACAACATAAAAGTGGTCTTTATGTTTTGAATTTCAAAATGGTTTAAACTAATGAAATGTAGAACTTTTGATGAATTTTATTGTTGTAATTTTTTAAAAAAAAAAAAACTGTTTTCATTATGTTTTTATCAATTTAAGGACAAATTTTGGAATGCTGAAAATTTCAGAAAAGAGTGACTTCACGGGCTGTCAAGAAACAAATTGAAAAAAACTTCATTTCTCCCTATTTTTTTTTCTCCAAATAAGTAACTTCAATATCTTTTGCATGGAAAAAAAAAATTCAAATTTTGATTTATATTTTTCTCGTAATAACGTTTTAAAGTCGAACATGTCAGAATTTAACATTTTTTATGAGTCGTCAACTATTTTCAATTTTTTTACTCATTTAAAAAAAAACAAATTATACCCTTTTGAAGAAGACTCTCCTCTTGTGCCACATATAAGATTTATTTATTTTTAATTTGTAATCAGCCTCTTTTTTCATTTTAAAAACCTACTTGCATTATTTTAAAAATAAAATATATTAAAACTAGTAAAAATATTAAAAAACTTATATATTTGGATTCTCCACTCCGAGCTCTACAAAAGGGTATTTTTATTTTTTTCAAAAAAAATCATTATGACTAAAGAAATACCTAGCTAAAGTTGAAAGTTTCAAATTTTTTTGAAAAAAGCTAAGTTGGCTGCCAACTAGGATGCCACATAGATAGTTTCGGTAGAAACGGTTTCTATAGAAAGGGTTTCAGCCAAAACCCTTTCTATAGAAATAGTTTCAACCGAAACCCTTTCTATAGAAATAGTTTCAGCCGAAACCCTTTCTATAGAAATAGTTTCAGCCGAAACCCTTTCTATAGAAATAATTTCTACTGAAACCCTTTCTATAGAAACCTCACACATTAAAAAATGCAATTTCAAAGCCAATTTCAAAGCAGGAAATGAAAAAAAAATATTTTTTTGGGATTCAGACGAAACCTATTTGGTCAAAACTTGTGTGCCACGTAATAGGCCATGTGGTTTCGGTCAAAACCTATCGGGGCAAAACCTTTCCAGCTGAAAATATTTCACTCAGAACTATTTATTTGGCTGAAAGTGTGACACAACTTTGTGCTTTTACCCGGGGGAGAGTGCATAAAAGTGAGTACAGTGCAGTTTCTTGCTAGAGTTGCAAGTGGTGTCAAAGTGGCGTATGAAAATGTCAAAAGGGAAAACAAAACATAAAAATCTTATGTTGATGTGTGAAAGATGTAGGTGTTTCCCTTTGAATTTTGCAAAAGGGGGAGAGCAAAATAATTTAATACAGGAAAGAGAGTTGGATGAGTCTATGGCCCTTTTCCATTGATGTCAAAGGGGGAGAGAGTTGGTGGAAAAAACATAGTGCAAAAGAGAATATTGTCTGAAGACCATAGGGGGGGAGAGTGTTCAGGAGCAAGAGAATGAGAATATGAAGAGTGAGAGATTCCCCGGTCAAGGGGGCTACCAGTTGTTGATGCTTATTGCAGAGTTGTTGTCGGTTGCTTTTGTTGTTGATGGTTTTTAGAGTGTTGGTGTTTCCAGATCAATGACATAAGGGGACACTATTGCAAGTATGTTGCTGATTTTGGTCATTAATGTCAACTATATGGAGATTGTGTGTTGAAGTTGCTGGAAGGATGCAGGTGTTGTCATAGTTAAGGAGATTATTGTCAAGAGCTCCTTGTGATTTGATAAGAAGATGTTATGGTACTACCATTATTTTTTTCATTGTTGTCTTGATGAATAAGAGTTGTAGTTGCAGTAAGCTCACTTGGTTTCTAAGTGCTTTTGAGAAAATTTGAATAAATGAGATTATAGTGTGATAGAGTGGTGTTTAGTGTTGTGCTTCGTATTTCTTCATGGCTGAAGTTGTGCTTGTGTGGTTTAGATATGTTGATCAAATGTGTTCAAAGGTGTTATATCTAGAGCTGCAGGTTCTAGATTGTACAACAATGAAATTTGTGTTCACTAGTGTGTGTGTTTGTGAAGAAGGTTGTTTGGGAGAAATGAAATTGCTTCACATTTCTCTGCATTGAGGTTTCTTGTTTTGTAGATTTGGGGATATGCTTATAATTTTTGTATCTACTTTACCTTGAGGTTTCAGGTGCTGAGGTGTTCCACAAAGTTAGTTAGTGAGTTGGATGTCTGTGCCAGTGTGTCTTTTTGCACAAAATGATGATGATGATCTCAGTTTTAGGTGGTTGTGATAGAGTTGTAAAATATTATGATGATGCTCGAATATTATAAGATGTTGTATGGATATTGTGGAGTGTTTCTATGTGGTCCATGTGACCTCAAGAAATGTGTATGTGGTCTCTTGTATTGTTAGTTCAAGTTTGGACGACTTGGCATGCTAGCGCTATTTGTGAAGGTACCTCATGGATTTTAGATGTCTTGAGTAGCATGGTGATGTATATTTGGGTCCTAGTTAACCCTTGACATTATCTTCCTTCACTTTTTTCCACCATGGAAATTTTTGGTGTTGACCATTTTGTAATTGCACGTTTGAGGTGCATAATTGACCTTGGAGAATGTTTTCAAGATTAAGGATGGTATAAATGCAAGGTAGAGTGTTGGAGAATGGTGTGTGTGTGTGGTGTCTTGTAGTGTGAGATGTGATCAAATGTTGTGATGTGAGTGTGAGCTTTGACGACTAAGGCTATTGAAAGAAGTGAGCAGAAGGTGTACATTTTTAGTGTACTTGAAGTTACTAAAGGCAGTGAGTTGAAGGTTGCAGATGGTTCAGAGTTATTGTGGTAGATCTTCTTGTTGCTCTGAGATGGATTTATCTTTGTAAATTTTCGATTTCTTTCTTCTTTCTAATCTGGCAGTGAGCCATTGGCAGTGAGCCCTTCTTTTTTTGGGAAGTGAGCCCTCTGACAATGAGCCTATTGTATTTGGTGTTGCAATTCATTTATATAGTGAGCTAATCCCCACCATGGTTTTTCCCTTCTTGGGTTTTCCATGTAAATACACGGTATTCTATTGTGCATGGTGTTTTGATGTGTTGTTGTTTCACTTGTTCACTTTCATGATAAATAGATGATAAAGGGTTTAAGGGATAATAAAGATCTAAATGTTAATGAGGGTTTTGATGTTTTAAAGTACAACTGATTCAAACCCCCTCTTAGTTGTCCTGTGCATCTAAAATTTAGTATGAAATTTTGCTCCTCATCCTCACATTATTCTTGACATATATTGTTCCCAAATCAATAATTCTCTTGTCATCATCACGTTATTCTTTGATTTTTAGGTTGATTGGGGGTAAAATCTTGTTTTTTATTATTTTTCTTACATTTGTGTCATTCCTTATGGAATTTCACGGAAATTCTATCATGGTTTTTCCATATTATGGCACATTCCATCATATTACTTCTTGGGTGTTAGTCCTACAACACACGACAACACCACCATCAGGGTTTTCCATATCATGATGCATTTTATCATATATTAAGTCAAACACCAATTTTCTCAAAATAGTTGGAATTTCATGCAAGTTCATATGGTATGTATTACATTTACACATTCCCAAAATTTAATCTCCTTTTCATCATATTCATTTATCATTTTCCTTAAACCCATTTCTTTGAGAGCCCATCTATTTATTTCATCTCTGCACACTCTCTCAAGGAGGAATCACATCACCATAATCATCCTATCCATCATGTCATTACCTTGACCATAATGTCACCTAGTGAATCCCTAGCCTAATATATTCATTAATCCATTCCTTACAAGAATATAATTTTACTTTCTTTAAAATGGTATTGCTTCTTTTATTCACAACCTCATCTCAAATAAGGGAAAATATGGACACATAAAATTAACCATTTAATGACATAAAATGATTGCATTCTTTATTTTTTTAAAACTGCAATAATTGTCTTAGCCCCTATAACATGTAGTGTGTTGGGTAAAAATTTTAACATGATTGATGATGTGGCACAACACGCCCTCCAGTACCATGCAGAAAGGGGATTAGACCTTGTGACCTCTTTCTTGCAACATGATGCTTTAGCCAATTGAGCCAAGACACCCACCTTATAATCACATTCTTTAATAAACTAAATTAATCTTTATATTTATTTAAGTAGTCATCTTTAATTAATTAATTATTTCTCCATTTATCCAAAATAATAATAAAAAATATATTTGTTGAAAATAAATAAATAAATAATTTAATGTTACATGATAATCCATAACTAATAAATAAAATTCAATCCTTCCAATCAATATCATCATGGATCCATTTTTATATTATATTTTTAAATCTCAACCATTTACATAAAGAAAACCCTGAAAATAACCTAAAGTCATTTCAATAAATCCCAACCATCCATTTGCAATCAATTTTAACCATTCATCCATTATATTTTTCTAGAAACTACCTTTCTCTAGAATTTAATGCATCTTAGGCATCCTCTTGTACACTACATATTTCAATTTATAGACCATTCAAATCTCAAATAAATATCTATAAATTAACCCACATCCTCAATCAAGCCATCCATGATGAATCAAGCTTGACATTTACATGCTATAGAACTATTGCACAATATTTTGAGCAATTATACATCATTAAAAAATCCTTAAAACAAAGGAGATCTCTTGCTTGGTATGTGAAAGGTGGAAACTATTCGATTTAGTTTTATTTATCTTAGCTTGAGGTTATACTTGATTTATAATAGAGGGTTCAATATTATTTTAATCTTCTTGAATTTTATTCTAAGTTTAGCATATACAAGTGTGATCAAGATTATGCTTATAAAATTCACTATCACTAGTCATAAATGAAATACAATAAATGTTATGCTCATGAAAAAGAGAAGTGGTTATATCTAAAAGATAAGGGAAATCAATGCCAAGCTTCATGAAGGATGAAAAGTTATATACATAATTAAATAACACATCCAATAAACATACATTTCTATCTCTGTAATAGAAAGACATGATGTGATTAAGAAAAAACTTTTATAGATGCAAGAAAATTTATGAACACATTAAAATCCTTGATACATGCATGAATGGAAGCCAATAAGAAAGGTTTGTGGTACAATTCATGATTAAGCTATTGCAATTGAGAACACAATAAAAGAGTTTGAAATATAACAATGAATTATAAGGAAACTCCTATGTGAAGCATTAAATCCATAATGAACAACCAAATAGAAAAATAATAGAAAAAAATTACTTAGAACTTAGGAAAATAAGAAACTTTTAACCCAAATGGATAAGCATGTGTAAATTATAGCTTCATCAAAGTGAAGTGAAATAAAATGACCTTTTAATTTTCTAAGGATAATACATGAATGTAATCAATTTTAAATAGAATTAAACCTTTAATAAAGAGTTAGTGATAGATTATATGATAGAATTAAAAAGTTAAAAATTGATAATGACATGTCAATTGAATTTGATGGCTGATAGAGAGTTTTTCATATTTTAACCATAAACTTTAATCATAACTCAAAATTACTTAAAGTTGAACATATTGGAAGTAGAGTAATAGAATATGAAAAAGTTCACCATCATAACTTCATGGATAGAAATGATCATTGAGGCGATCCTATCCTAATGTTTGTAAAGTTATGCTTCTCATGAGATTCAATCCTAAATAGAGTATGATTTTTTATTATGGAAGAAAGTGTTCTCCTAATGTATAATTGGGTATGAAAAATATTTGTGGTGATAAGGAGTACCATAGGGATATCAATGCAAGGATTGAAGTTGAATACTTCCTGTAAGTGTGGAAAAATGTAAACTAAATACAATTAAATACTCCTCTTAATGAAACATTGTATCAAGATTAATCAACAATTAAACTAATTTAAAATAGAGAAAAGCTTGAAAGCATCTCATTGTCTCCTATCTCCAAAGATTTATCAAATTACAAAAGCTCTCATATTTGTAAGCACTGTAACTGTTTAAAATGCCTATCTAGAGAACAGGAAGGATGCTAAATACAATGATGTGATGATTAAGAATGATTTCTAAGTGATATGGAGCTACTGTGATCTATCCTGACATGAAACCTGCTAAATGGATGCTACAGTAAAAGCTAATGATGCTACCGTGATATGAAATCTACTGATGCCATGATACTATGATGATACTAAAATGCTAATGATAAATGATTGCTTGGTTGCTTGAGTACTAATTCTTGCAGAGTAAGTTTGCATAAATTGGGATTTCTCAGATGATTTTGATGCTTCAGAAGGCTATATATATAGATTTTCAGCAACAGTTTTGCATAGGGGTAACACAACAAAGGCTGAGATTAAATCTAGAGAATTGAATGGTATGAGATGAGAAGGTGGAGCTGATCATGGAGGATTGTTCCTCCCCATGAAAACAATAGGCAAGATGAGAGGAAAGATTTAAGGTAGAAGATTGAGAGGATTTCCTACAGGTTTGTCCCCAAGGCTCTTCCCGTGAATGACGGTTGAATTAATTAGATTTGAAAAATCTAATTTTATTGGTGAGTGAATAGAGGGATTAGATTTATGCTTTTATTTAAATATTTTTTGTTTATTTAAATTAGCAAAAAGAGATAAATAATTTAATAAAACAAACTATAGAAGTTGTTTATTAAATTAAAATAGAAAGAATGTGATAATTAAATTAAAAAATTTAGGATATCTTTATTTAATTAAGAAGAAATGTGATGAGATAATTAAATAATACCAACTATTGAAGCTGTGTATTTAATTTTAGGATATAATTAATGGATAAATTATAGAAGAAATAATAATGATAATAATTAAATAAAAAAAAGTATTTAATTTTGTTTATTTAATTAAGAGGAAAATAATGTGATAAAATAGAAGAATTAATAGTGAACTTAATATAAATAAATATTTCTATTTATTTACTAAGTAGATGAATTTAGGATTAATTAATCAAATAAATCATATTTAATTAATTAGATTCTCCAGACCATTTTAGGTGTCTACATTTTGCCCCTCTTTGAAGTGATGTGTTTACGCATTGCTTCAAAGAAAATTTTGTGTTGTTGCTAGTATTGACGAAAAAAAAAAATTAGAATGCCCTAGACATGACTTTCTGATTGATGGATATATACCCCTCGGGAGATAAATTAATGATTTTTTTTTTTTGATTTTTTGGAAATTTTTCAATTTTTATGATTTTCTGATGATTTGATATAGATTCGATGAAGATTTGATGATGAAATAATTTTATTTCCCGATAATTGATGTAGAAAGTGGTCCTGGATGAGTTTCAATTAATCTCTCCTCTAAAAAAATTAAATCAATCTCATAAAAATCCCTTTTTGAAATAACCTATAAAAGGTTAAAAAGGTCCTTTTCAAAATCATTTGTAGATTGTGACTTTTGAAAGTTTGAGAGAGAGATTGTGTGCTACGTGAAGAAAGATGTTGATTCCCTTTCACACCCACCGTTTCGAGCGTGTTCGATGACATCAATGGCTGGCCGTGTTCGTACCTCCAATATGTCCATAATTTTTCCTTGGTTTTCGTGCATTTTCATTTTTTAGTGTATTTTTGAATTTTTCAAAAAAAAACTTGTTTTAGCACTTCAGCATTCCATTGTAGCATTTTTTTGACTCCGTTGTAGTGCTTCTAGGTTCTGTTCTAGCGCTTTTGATCTTTTAGCGCTTTAAAAGTATGTTTTAGCGTGTCTATAGTGTAGATTAGCGCTTTTCAAAGTTTAGCGCTTAGGTTAGCCATTGTAGCACTTCTCTAAAGTAGATTAGCGCGTCAAGAGTTTTAGTGCTTAGGATAGATTGTGTAGCGCTTTTAAGGTCTGTTTTAGCACGTTTCAAGTTTTAGCACTTTTTTGAAAAATATTAGCGCTTTGACCCAATAAAATGGCACTTTTGATAAAATGGCACTTTGTTTAAATGTAATAGCGCTTTTATCTGATGAAATGGTGCATTTCTTTGTTTTGGCACTTGTAATGTCCTTTTAAGCACATTTATATCAAAGTATCTGTGATTTTCATCAATTTGTTCTTGATGTTCTTGATTTCCAATCATATCAGCTATTGGTTTGATATGAATAATTTGTCTAATCAAATACATGATTTTTCAATCTCATGATAGGTGAGGTTTGATGTTTTGTTTTGATGATAATTATCCTCATGATAGGTGAGGAATAATTAGAATTAACGTACCTCATGATAAGCGAGGTTGATTTGCTGCAGTGATGATGACCTCATGATAGGTGAGGTTGATTTGATGCATTGATGATAACCTCATGATAGGTGAGGTTGATTTGATGCATTGATGATGACCTCATGATAGGTGACGTTGATTTGATGTATGCTCATGAGATTTGATTAGAATTCTTACCAAGAGCTTACTTGATTTGATATGGTATCTTGATGTTTATTTGATGATTGACATGAATTTATTGACTTTGATTTTTGTTGTGATAATAGGAGCGATTGGGGAACCTCCAGATTCGAGAGCATTTCCCTTGGACATTTGATCTCATTCCTAGGTTGGAATAGCCTAAGACAGCCATCATCACACATTGTGGATTGTCTCCTCTTCTTTACATGCCCCATATTAGGATTAATCGAGGTGGCATAGTGAGCACAACACCTTTCACCTTCCTACTGGAGAGATGACAGTCACCTCGGAGGATGTTTGGCAGATCCTGTAGCTTCCGATTGTTGGAGATGTTGTCGTATATGATTCGAGAGAGTAGGGTGGGACTGATGCTCTTCGTAGAGTGTTTCATGATGATCGTATTGCAAGAGAGTGGATTCCATGGTGTGATATGGTTGATACATATGCCACTTTGCCGATAGTACTTGTTGGTTTCATTGGTGGGTTCCTTAGTCTTGATTGCAGGTCTAAGGGATTCTTAGTTGGTTGGGGCTGAGTTTTGGAGAGCATGGTTGTTCATGGCACTTGATTTTCTTGGGGAATGTGTTTGTTTGCCTAGTTATATCATGATTTACATTCAGTTGTGTATCTCAGTGGTCGGAGTTTATCAGCCGGTGTTACTTTGCTTCAGGTATGGGCGTGGGAGCACATAGCTTTCACACGTCTAGTTCCAGTTGGACAGAGGCCACCAAGGAGACCTTATGTATTTAGATATGTTGGCAGGTTTACCCAGTCTAAACTGGGTAAGTTAGAGTATTGGAGAAGAGTTATCGATGACATAGAGTCTATGACATGGCATCCATACCTAGATTATGATCATTGGGATGATGATGATGTTCAACTACCATTTCTTTGTCAGTCGATGATCCTGATTGGTCATGCTCATCAGGTTTTAGAGAGATTTTTTATCAGACGTGTCTATAGATAGTATGGGATGGTATAGGGTATGCCCTAAGGTGTCGCTCACTACGCTTGTCAATAGTCAGATATAGCAAATTGGGGTCCTTGTTTGTCATATGATGCGGCAGTTCAGGAGTTTCAGGTTTTACAACCATTTGTGTGGGACATTCGGCTAGATATTGTCGAGGCTCCTCTTATAGCAGATTATGTTGAGTATTGTGCTTTGCATCCATTTCCATGCCTGACTATTCCAGATGAGCCTGTCCCATTACGTGCAGAGGAGAATATTCTTGTTGCTCGTGGTCATAGACAGAGGAGAGAGGATGTTGGAGGAGTTGAGGCAGAGGATGTTGATGTGTTTGGTGAGGCAGAGGTTGAGCCTGAGGTTGATGTTGGGGTAGAGGAGGATGTTGGTGGTGAGGAGGATGTTGGGGTAGAGGAGGATGTTAGTGGCAAGGAGGATGTGGGTGGTGAGAGTAGTGGAGATGAGATCAATGGAGATGAGAGCAGCAGAGATGAGAGATTTGATAGTGGAGATGTTGTAGTTGGGTCGAGCCCTGCCTTAGATTCCTGGTGAGACCATGCCTCGTAAGAGGCAGGCTGTGGGAGATGTTTCAATGCGGCTGCAGATAGCAGATCTTTAGGTGCAGTTAGAAACTTCTCAGGAGTAGCTTCTTCAAACTCAAGGTTTATTAGAGCAGACACAGGCTCAAATGCAAGTATAGGCTAAGTTGCATATAGAGACTCTTTCAGCTGTGCAGGCTCAGCTAGTCATAGCTCAGTCACAGATTGCAACATTGACAACTAAGAGAGATGTGGTAAGACAAATAGTTGAGACAGCTTAGGCTCAGGTTACTTCATTGATAGTCGAGAGAGATGCAGTGAGACAGATAGCTGAGACAACTCAGGCTCAGGTTACTTCTTTGGTAGTCGAGAGAGATGTAGCCAGGTTTGCAGCAGAGGGTGCTCAGGCTTCAGCCAATAGATTACAGAGACTAGCTGATGGTACCTCCTTGGCATATTACTTGCGAGAGGTTGCTCACATTGGTGAGGAGATTGAGTTTTATAGAGGGAGGTATTATGATGCAATGTCTTCTGAGTAGATATTGAGCTATGCGAGGTCCCATTCTGGCAAGTCATGATCTAGGACTGTCAGTGCAGGTGTTACTCAGTCATTACCTAGAGATCCCAGGGATCCTGGTTCCTCTGGTGGTAGGGGTCCTAATCCTGCTATGCCTACACCATCTGAAACCAACAACACATGATTGTGTCTGTAATGTACCTTGATTATGTTGATGTACAACCATTATTGATGTTTTATCTCTCTTCATTCTAGACATCATTGTATACTTGACATTGTGATTTTGATATATATGAGACGCAGTAGATTCTACGGTCCATTATGTGTTTTACATGATAATGGATGCATTATGTTTTGATGTTCTATATGCTATGTGATGGTTTTATTGTCATGATGGTATGCTTTGATATGATGTTGTTCTATCTTTGATGCAACTAATGGTAATGTATGGATGCATCTTACATGGATACATGATGTATATGGATTTATGATTATGGATTGATGTGCTTAAATGATATACTATATGTGATGTAAATGTAAATATATGGATGAAAATGTGGAATGATACTTGATGTAATAAATTGATGGACTATATTATCAAATGGATGGATTATATGTGAATATGTTATATAACAAATGGATGAATGTAATGAGTTATGATGATGATGTATTTTAAGGATAATTGAATGATGAAATGATGGTTCAAATGGTTTGAATATATGCAAATGATTATGATGATGCAACCTATATGATTATGATGTTGTTTTTGTAATTGTCAAGTATACTCAGTCTTGTATGAAAAAAAGATAATTATTTAAGGAATGATTCACCAATTTATTTTGTAACAAATACTCTACAGATATGTCACTATTATGGATGTAGTATGCTTTTATTATGCAAATCTATATGTAAACATAGGAATTTTATCAATACTTTTGTGCTTTTGTATCATCATTGATCTTAAAAAATGTTGAAAGTTAGTACAAGCATCAATGGTATAATGTAAACTGATGATGACCTGAGTACTACTTTCATGATTTTTGATATTGCAAGTGAACACAAGCATCGAGGTATAATTAAACTGAGATGACCTGAGCATTTCTTGTGTAAACAAACAAGAATAAACCACTTTCCTATGTGAATTGGAATGTCATCCATGATACTTTGTAGAGCATTTCCCACGACGATTCACACAATAATTATGATTAATTCATAGACAACAGACAAAGAAAAATACCATTTCTTCTTCCTAGCTTCTCTAGTTCAATACATCATTGATTTGCTTCAAATAAATGATAACAATGATCAAAATTTCAACATATCTTGCATTTTCTTATAGTATTCAATCATTTATTCAGATTAGATCATCCATCCTGAATTTGTGATGTTTTTGTGTTTTCGAGATTTTGGATCAAACTAACCTAAAGACCTATCCTAGGGGCCTTAGGGGTTGATCAAAGATTAGCCTTGCCTACGTTATACACACAGAGACCACATAGTTCGACTGACACAGACTCATGTTTTTGGCTTTTTGAGACTGACTTTTTGACTTATTTTTGAATTTTCTGTTGTAAACTAGATGTTTGATGCGTTTTCAATGATGATTGATATTCCATGTTGGGTTGTGTTTTGATCACTCTTTCTGTTGTTTTTGTCCATTTTTTGAAGCTCAATATTTATATTGCTCCCAATGATTTTTAGATGTTGCCCCCAAGCCAGGGTGAGATATGACCATGTGATAGGATAGGATAATGGATGCAAAAATGATGGAGGAATCAATGACCATGACATGTGTCCAAATAGATGGGAGAGCTAGTTTTGAATCACAAATAGTGCCTATTTCCAAGTTTTCACTATATGTTTTTATTGCACCTTTTCATTCTTTTTTATTTTTTTGTATTTTTCTGTCTTTGTTGATTTTTTTGTATTTTTCTGTCTTTTTTAATTTTTTTGTATTTTCTATCTTTTTTAATTTTTTTGTATTTTTCTATCACCAGGATGCCTGTTTGTCAGGTTTTCATCAAGGTAACCATTTCCAGAAACTAATTCATGCACTAAGTGATTCAGGTATAGAATTTTCTGAGATGGATACTGTTGATAGGTTCATCAAACATATCCCCTTCTAGTGTAGACAATTGATATACTCCTGATCCATACACTGATATGATAACAAAGAGACCTAACTAGTTAGGTTCAAATTTCCCTTTCTTTTCTCTATCTTGCTAATTTTTAGGGTTTTCCTTTAGGACCAAGTCACCAACTTGAAAAATTCTAGGTTTTACCCTATGATTGTAACTCCTTGACATTCTTTGTTGGTAAGCTTTCAAATGATTTACTGCTTGTTGATGGCATTCATCCAGCCATTCCAGCTCCTGTAGCCTTGAAACTCTATAATCTTCATCTGCTATGCGACCTGTTGTCACCTAGAAATGCACACTATGCGAAGTTGTAAGAACTAGGCTTTATGGTGAAACATGGGATCATTTCAAGGCTGTGGGTCACCTAAAGTTGAAATGAACCTCTGGAGAAGGCCGACTTCCTTTGGGTATCACCTAGACTAATGATCTTTGTGAGGTAAAGGGAGGACAAGTGCATACAAAATGAAACTATACTGAACTATTCCTATGGTGATAGACCGAGTTGATAAGAAATTAGGAAATGAAAACAAGATGCAACCACACTGAGGAAACTAGACTGCAGCTGTTTTACTTACTCGGCATAACCCCATTAGACTTATGCATCACTCTTGACAGGTTTGATCTACATACATGTCTCAAGAAGGAAGAAACAAACTTCACAACTTTGTGGTATGAATACAGATTTAGAAAAACACTGTTAAAGAAATACATACATAAGCTAACATACAAAAGTGAGAGTGGTAAAAGAATTAGTACTTGTTTTCAAGGTGAACTCTATTTTGCATTCCATATTTCAGTTGGGTTACAGAGTATACATCAGTTGAGGAAGGATAGCTAAAAATCACTAATTCTTCTGGATGATTTATTTGAACTGTTTACAAAAAAGGAAAAAATGCCTTATATATCAGACTGTGTTGGCCCCGTAGGGCTTACAAAATATCAGTCCTCGAAAAAGATCTCTCCTCAGATCTTTTCAATTGAATTTAATGCAGAACCCTGCATGTCCATGATAGTGAAGAGTCATCCCTGGAGAAGCCTTCTTCAGATATTTCGTAGCTACTGCATTCATTTTGATCCTAGCATCGTGTCTTGTTTGAACCACTTCGGCTGAATGCTTTGAATGCCCTGAGCTCACAATAGATACGTGTTGCATTCATCCCATTGACATTCTTCATTCTGATCAGACTGCCATGGCTTGCCTCAACTCCTCTTGGTTGGTCGAGCGTATTCCATGCAAGCTCTATAGGCAGTCAAAACTCTTTTGAAAAGAATCACATCTCGGCGAGACACTGAAAGTGTCTCACTGATGCGATTATGTTCTTTGCATCTTATTGGCATGACTCATATCATCACTGAGATGTCATGACGAAAACCCTATCCCCTAGCGAAGGCATCTGTTTTGGGGAGACCCACTTCATTCGGCAAGACCTCTTGGGGATGTTGGATCTCTCTCCCCGAGCTCCCTATTGTTTCGCTGACTCTAGAAAATTGGGAAGACTTCATAGCAAGGTTTTGAAGTCAAGCTGATGCACAAGATGTTGCGGAGACTTTGGCATGTTGGCCAGAATTCATACTGAGCTTCTCATGTTACACTGAAGGCGCTAGGCATGTCGGTGTGACCTATCATTGTCAAAGATACCTACCGCCGAGCTCTCATTTCTTTAGTGATGTTGCCTTCCTTCAGCGAGACATCCTGACCTCGCCCAGACCTCACATCGAGGTCTTTTTCATTCTACCAAGCTGCTCACTTGTTGGCAAGACAATGTCGAGTCGGGGAAACCTTCCTCTGACTTGAACATCATACTAAGGCATCCTTTATCGGTAGGACCCCACTAGGTCGCTGAGACCTTCTGGCGAACCATTGCTTTGTCTCGGGCTCCAAGATTCCATTCGGCAAGACATTGAGTGTCGGTGAGACATCATACTGAAAGCAAGAGGCTACCCCGAGACCCCTCATCTTCTATCAGCGAGACATTATTGATGTCTTCCCGAGACATTTCATTCTACTGAGTTCCAGATCTCCTTCGGTGTGACTCCCATCGGTCAGGAAGACATCATGGCGAAGTCCACCGGTCATACCGATTCCTGTTTCTGTCGCTGAGACCACCTTCATTCGTTGAGACATCTTATAGAATTCCTTTTACTTCGGTGACCTCTCCATTTCAAGAAGACTCTTGGCGAGACCCTTTTTTGTCGGTGAGACCACTTCCGTATTGATTTTGTCTTGGCGAGGGCCCGTCCTCCTGCACTTAATGGTCGGGGAGACTTATCAGGTCAGAGAGACTCATTCTGAACTCCCGAAGTTATATCGAGGGCATCCTCTATTGACAGGACATCCCACACTCAACCATACCTATGCCGAACAGCCCCACTCTCCCCGGGTTCCTTCATCCTTCGATAAGACTTTAAGCCATTGGCGAGATTCATACCGAAGTCAACAGGTTATGCCGATAACACTTCCTTCTGGCAAGATCCTCTTGTCAGGGAGACTTCCTGCATTGGAGAGACCTTGTGGCGAAGGGACCAACCTTTGCCGAGACCATGAGCAAGTTGGAGAGACCTACGGCAATACCTCTCACACCCCTTCGGTGAGACCCTTGGCCAGTCGCTGAGACATCTTGTAGAACTCAATCCTTACGCCGAGAGTCTTTAGAGTCGGGGAGACCTTGTGACTTCGGTGAGACCCTTTGGCGAAGCTCGCTTGCTTTGCCGATGCCACCTTCTTTCGGTGAGACCTTCTCCTTCGCTAAGACCTACCTTCGAGAATCTTTGTTGCCCCAAACAAAAGTGGTCGGTGAGACTTCAACGCTTCGCCGGGACCTGTCACCGAGCGTCATAAGTCATCCCGAAACTCGTGGTTGCCATGAGTCTCCTCGACTGACGATTGAATGGCCTATCGGCCAAAGATCCTGATGCAATAAGAGGTCATACCGAACCCTTCTTGTCACAGTGATAGGCTCTGTAGCTTCGTTCGGCAAATAGAAACTAGGTCATAGCGACCTATTCAAAACAAAATGTATCAAAGCAGCCAGTCGGCCAGACAGTGAAGATGTCATACTGACCTGGCTCTAATGGAGGCTAAGCCTGTGACTATTGAGGCATATTTTCAACAAAGTAGGCCCCCAACTGAATTCCCTGTGAAATGTCATTAGATGCATGAAATAACCCTCAATGGGGATATCCCATTTGGCCCTTATGAACATCTGCAGCATAGATGCCTTGCCTGATTGAGCCTGAGGGTGAAAATTAGGTAACATTTCTGGCGACCTTTGTTGAATGTTTTCCTGCTAAAAATGAAGACCAGCAGTCTAGGCTTATCCATTGGGCATGGAGTCATTAGGAGGCTCAGAAAGCAAATAAAAATATCAGTTTTGCACATGGTCTCAACTCACTTGAGATCCAAAGGACACAATAGGTCACCAAAAAACAAAACAGGGGAAAACGAAAGAGAAAAATACTGTGCCATCACAACACCCAGGAAATAGAAAATAATTAACCTGAAGCGCAGAAGCACTTATTGAAAACGTAAACCTAAACTAATATGTACAAAAGAGAAACTCCATCAGACATGAAAATAGGGCTTAAGGTGTATCCCATTGACTGGGATAGGGAGTACTCCCCCTTCTGTTGTAGCCAGCTGATAAGCATTATGTTCCTTACAGTCTCTGATAAGGAATGGGCCTATCCACATGTTGTCAAACTTGGTGTGATGGCCTGGCCTACTTTTCAGAACATCCCATTTGAGCACGAGGTCTCCCACCTTAAAAAAAAATTATGTAGCCCTTCTGTCAAATGTTTTTTTTGTTTGGAGCTAATGATACTCCAAATCCTTCATTGCCTTGTCCCTTAACTCTTCAAGTTCCATGAGTTTTTCATATCTCACAGACATTGGGTCTTGTTCCTCAAACATCTCCAATTGATGTATAATGTCAAGGGCTGGGAGCTCCACAGACAAGGGCAATCCTGCCTCTCTACCATAGACTAACAAATATGGTGAGTTACCAATAGACCTCTTAGGAGTCACTCTGTCTGCCCACAGTGCATTCTTTAATTTAGTGTGCCAGGTCCTTTGGCTATCCTCCATTGTTCTTTTGATAATCCTAATGAGATTCTAATTTGTGCTTTCAGCTAAGCCATTACCCTGAGGGTAATAATTTGAAGATGTATTCAGATGAATACCTTGTTTAACAGCCCAATCAGTTAGTCTTAATCCCACAAATTCAAGAGCGTTATCAGATATGATAGAGTCAGGAACTCCAAATCTGGTGACTATATCTTCATAGAAGCTCAAAATTGAAGACTCTTTTGCTTCTTTCAAAGCTATTGCTTCTGTCCATCGTGTGAAATAGTCTGTAGCAGTCAACACCCACTTATGACCATCACTGGATGGTGGGTTTATTGGCCCAATGAAATCAATGCCCCATCTCATGAAGAGCTGCTCTACTTGAATTAGGTGCAGAGGCATAGCAAACAACTTTTCCTTTCCTACGAATAAAGCACATTTGATACACTTTCTTGACCAAGAATATGCATCTTTGAACAAGTTGGGCCAATAGTAACTAGCTCTCATGATTTTCCATGCAGTAGGTCTGGGGGCGAAGTGACCTCCTGCAGCTCCATCATGAAACTCATGAAGTACTTTCTCAATCTGATCACTATGAATACATCTTAATAGGACACCATTCAAATCTTTTTTGAAAAGAACATTGCCCATCAGCACATATGGTATGGACTGTAGTCTGAAGTATCTTCTTTTGGCTCTGTTTAGACCTGGTGGACACTCACCAGTTTGTAAAAAATGGGTCATATCTTGAACCCAATTAGTTATCCCTATTGGCACATCACCTTGAGCATTCTGAAACTCATTTGTATTAGTAAGAATAACATCCTTTTCTAGTTCACTTTCACTACTTGACCCAGTAGCAAGCTGTTCACAAAGACCTTTACCTCTAACCAGTTTGGTAACCTTAATATCTATGTCATACTCCATGACCTTGGTGATCCATCCTGCTCTTTTTTCATTCAGATCTTTATTCAATAAAAATTCCTTCACACTAGAGTGTGCCACCATGACATGAACCTTATTATGATAGATCAATGGCTTGAATTTCTTCAGGCTTCTGATCATGGCAAGAACATGTCTCTCTACAAAGGATTATTTCTATTCATAATCAACCAAGCCTTGACTGAAAAAGGCTATTGGTTGTTCTAAATTTTCTTCATTTTTTTGAACCAACATTGCAGAAATGTTACTTGTGCCACTATAAGCATACATAATAAAATCTTTAGAAAAATTGGGATTTACCAGTGTAGGAGCCGCTACTAAGGCCTCCTTAGTTGCCTCAAAACTGTTCTTGGCATCTTTTGTCCAACTGAAAACTGCACTTTTCTTTAACATAGCTGTTAAAGGTTGTAATAGGTTTGCAACATCAGGGATGAACCTTCTCAGAAAATTGATTTGGCCCAAAAAGCTCTACAGACCCTTCTTGTGATTAGGTAATGGCAACTCAAGTATAGCTTTGACTCTCTTAGGGTCAATAGTAATTTCTTGCTTTGACACTATGTGTCCTAATAATTTCCCTTCATGAACCACAAAGATACTCTTTTTTGGATTGAGAGAGATACCAAACTCTCTACATTTTTTGAAAACTTGTTTAAGGTGTGATAAATCTTCATCAGCTCTCTTGGAATAGATTGTAATTTCATCTAGATAAATCAGCATAATCTTGTTGATCAAACATTGGAACACCATGTCAATGGCCCTCTGAAACATGGCACCAGAATTAGATAGACCAAAAGGCATCCTTTTGTATGCCATGGTGCCCCATTTAGTTGTAAAAGCAGTTTTGAACTGATCTTCCTCTTTAACCAACACCTGATTATACCCTAAAAAACCATCTAATAAGGAAAATCTTTCATAACCAACAACTTCTTGTAAGATTTTTTCTATGGAGGGCAGTGGGTAGTGGTCTTTCAAAGAGGATCAGTTAAGATCCCTAAAGTCTACACAAAGTCTTTTTTCTCCACTTTTCTTCCTAACTGGCACAAGGTTAGAAACCCATGAAGTGTGTTTAATAGGAAAGATAATACCCCCCTCAACTAGTTTAGTCAGCTCTTTAATCATTAAGGGCTCCAACTTAGGATTCAAGGGCCTTTGTTTCTGTCTTATTGGCTTAGCATTAGGCTCTAACTCAATTGTGTGCTGAGCAATATGGGGATCAAACCCTTTCAAATATAAATATTCCCAAGCAAAGACATCATGAAATTCTTGGCATAAAGCAACAAAAGCTTGTTTATCTTCGTGTGAAAATTTTTTCCTATCTTAAGAAGTTTACCTTTGAAAATCTCCAGCTCTTCATAATGTTCTTTCTTTGATTTACAAGCCAGCTTTACCCTTTTTAAGCTGATCGTCAGTACTAAAAATCGACTCTAAGGTAACCAGACCTTTGGGTAACTTATTTGTCCTCAGCTGTATGGCTTGATCATCATACTGTTGCTTAAGCTTTGCTTGGTTCACCATGGAGAACTGATCTTCTTCGAGCAAAAAAGAAAGAATTTTTTCATCGCTGTCAAAAAATTGTCAGTGAATGTTGTTATCAGGAATTGATGGTCTGACCACAACCTTCACATATTGTTGTACTTTCTCTTTTCTAATGTCACCTGGAATATCAAATTGTGCCCCAATGGCTGCAAGCCTATCAGCATGCTTCTTCTGATTCCTTGGAATAGATACTAAATTAAAGGCATCAAACTCCTCAAGCATGTTCCACACTCTGTTTCTATAAGACTTTAGTGTGTCATTTTTAGCCACATTTAGGCCTCTTATTTGATTGACAATTAACTCACTGTCCCCATATACTTTCAAGCTGGTTATTCCTCTCTTCCTTGCCCTCTCAAAACCTTGAACCAGGCCCTCATATTCAGTAGTATTATTGGAGCATGCAAAAGAAAAATGGAAAGCAACATAATACTTATCACCCTGCGAAGATACAAGCATCGCACCTCCTCCAGCACCATTTTTGCTTCTTGAACCATCAAAATGCATCTCCCATAATTCATTCCGGTGCTCGAACTGACTTTCTGCACTTCTCTCAAGATTTGGCATTTCTATCCCAGCTTCATGCAATATATAATTGCCCATACCAACATCCTGAATAAGCTCATTTGGATTATCAAGCACGTTCTCAACTGCCCATTCATTCAGGAGCACCTCAGGTACACTCTCAGCTTGTAACTCTTGTGCTGCAGCAAGTTCAGTATCCTCTGAAATAATAGAATTAACATTTATAGCAGATGGTACATAAGGTTTGATGTGATCCTTGGCAAGGGACTCAGAAGTTATAGTTACCTTAGTACCATACTTGGTCCTAAAAAGCATATGGGACCAATCTGAAGATAAATACCCTCCAAATTTAGTCGTGAAGTCTCTAGATAGGCATAAAGCAAAAAATGGAGGAAAATCTATGACAAAGACATCTTGCGGGATTGAAAAGTTGGGACAGGCATGTAGTGTGAGATTTAGATTTTTAATAACACCTATAGTGTTTACTGATGTCCCATCCAATTGAAGTACTCCCTTTTCTAATGGCTGGTATTGTAAACCTAGTTGGTCTGCAATCTTTTTTGGCATTACCGAACTACTAGCCCCGCTATCAACCATGCAATTGTGTACCAATTTATTCCCCACTATTGAGGAAACATAGAAAGGAGGGGGTTTGACACCATTAATTTGTTGTATGGCACTATCCAAAGGTGAATTGGTTAAAACCAACTTTGTTTGGCCTAAAGGGACTTCATTTGGTGGATTCAAACTAACTGGATTTGATAAGGCTAACTGTAACAAATTGATTTGACCAGGGATTGCTAAAGAATCCCACATCGAAATTGAAACATTCATTTTTTCATACTTTCAACAATGTTGAAAGGTGCAGATATATTTACCTTTGGCTGCATCTTTACAACATCATGGTCAGGTTGCACTTGACTTGTGGATGAAGCATGTAAAGGCTGCTCCCTACTAGTGTCATAACCTTGCTACAAAGTGCATGGTACTTGCTGATTTGATGGACCAGTGGCTCCCTTATCTTTATTCATTGCTTGTTCAATCTTGAAAGCCCTCTTCTTGGCTCTAGTATTAGCAGCAACAAATGTGTCATCTTGGTTCACTCCACAAAATTCTTCTCTTTGCCAATTTAGGAGAGTTGAATCATCTCCAGGTTGATCCTGCTATTGTGGATACCCCTCCTTAGGAAAATCTTGTGCACCTACAACATTTTGCACCATAAGAGCTTGATTGATGACACCATTAAAGCATGTAGATTGATTATGTGGCTGATTACATGGATAACACCATTCATACTCAGCAGCCAGATTGTTTTTAACAGGAACAAGCTCTTTGACAACACTAATTGGAGTTGGATTGTAGGCCTGAAAAGGTCTTGTAGCAACATTTTGTCTTGAGCCCTAATAGTTACCCTGTTACTATTGCCTATTCCCTTGGAATTGTTGTTGTTGACCTTGAAAAGGCTGACTTGAAGCTTGGTTCTGCTGTTTATAAGGTCTAGAATAGGACTGTTGTTTTTCCAAGTTTACCAACTTATTACCAAAAGTCTGTAAAAGAATTTTGATCTCTTGTAATTCTTGTGATGAGCCTGAAGCAACACTTTCTTGTTTATCAATGGCTGGAATAGTAGCTGGAAGCATTGGTATAGCTGGTAGAAGTGTGAAGGAGGTATTTGCAAAGGAATGTTTGTATGAATTTCAGGAAATATAGGCATTGGAGGCCTAGGAGCGAGTTTGCCAGCTTATATTAAGCTGTTCTCAGCTCTAATTGTTATTTTGAAAGCATCTGGCAAGGAAACTCCTCCCATTAACTGTATCATGATAGCTATATCGCTATTCAGAGCCCTCAAAAAGTATAAAAATGCATATTCTAAAGGTGGCCTCACCGTAGCAGGGATTCTATCTCAAGTTCTCTGAAATCTGAAGTTGAAGTCATTCATCTGCTCTTGTGGAGCCCTCTTAATTATAGTCAATTGTTCCAATAGAGACAAGTTGTCAGACCTGTCTTGAAATTGCTTATGCAACTTGTCTCCAAATTCATCCCAAGTCGCAATTGAACTGACTGGTAGGCTCCTATACCATTGCATAGCTCTTCCTTTCAATGAAGTAGCTAGTAATCTCACTACAACATCCTCTTGGGTTATGTGATGGACTCCACATAACGAAGCCACATCTCTCATATGTTCAATGGGAGTAGTTTGGTCTTCTCCCGTGAAAGTTGGCAGACTCTTCAAGGCTGCCATTGGAATGTCATTGTGTTGTGCTAGATTCAAGGGGCTCCCTCCATTAAAAGCAACAAAGGGTTGATTCCTTGGGGCGGCCATTGGAGGTATCTGAGGTGGATTTGTTGGTACTCTAGATGAAGCCAAGGACGGGACAACAATGTGTGATCCCACAGATGGAGGAGTGGATTGAGTTCTTCTAGAATGGATAATTGTTGTTCCTCGCCTTTCTTCTACTCTGCCTTGTCTTCTTGGTGGTGACAGTTGCAAGTATTCAAAAGGACCAGAGCTACTTCTTGTCCGAACTCTTCTCATAAACTGAAGAAGGTGTTGATTCTGAAGTTCTTTCCTCTTTATGGAGTCGCCAAGTATGCCAAAGGACTTCTATAAAGTTAGGAATTCACTGGTTGTATACTAAACCAGTAGTTCAAACTAATTTTTGTCCCACCGGGCATGCCAAAAACTATTGTCACCTAGAAATGCACCCTATGCAAAGTTGTAAGAACTAGGCTTTTTGGTGAAACATGGGATCATTTCAAGGTTGTGGGTCGCCTGAAGTTGAAATGAACCTCCGGAGAAGGCCGGCTTCCTTTGGGTATCACCTAGAATAATGATCTTTGTGAGGTAAAGGGAGGAGAAGTGCATACAAAATGAAACTATACTGAACTATTCCTATAGTGATAGACCGAGTTGATAAGAAATCAAAAAATGAAAACAAGATGCAACCACACTGAGGAAACTAGACTGCAGCTGTTTTACTTACTCAACATAACCCCATTAGACTTATGCATCACTCTTGACAGGTTTGATCTACATACATATCTCAAGAAGGAAGAAACAAACTTCACAGCTTTGTGGTATGAATACAGATTTAGAAAAACACTGTTAAAGAAATACATACATAAGCTAACATACAGAAGTGAGAGTGGTAAAAGAATTAGTACTTGTTTTCAAGGTGAACTCTATTTTGCATTCCAGATTTCAATTGGGTTACAAAGTATACATTAGTTGAGGAAGGATAGCTAAAAATCACTAACTCTTTTGGATGCATTATTCAAACTATTTACAAAAAAGGAAAAAATGCCTTATATATCAGACTGTGTCAGCCCCTTAGGGCTTACAAAATATCAGTCCTCGGAAAAGATCTCTCCTTAGATCTTTTTGACTGAATTTAATGCAGAACCTTGCGTGTGCATGACGGTGAAGAGTCATCCTCGGAGAAGCCTTCTTCAGATATTTCATAGCTACCGCATTCATTCTGATCCTGGCATCATGTCCTATTCGAACCACTTCGGCTAAACACTTTGAATTCCCTGAGCTCACAACAGATACGTGTTGCATTCATCTCGTTGACATTATTCATTTTGATCAGACTACCACGGCTTGCCTCAGCTCCTCTTGGTTGGTCGAGTGTATTCCACGCAGGCTCTGTAGGCGGTCAAAACTCTTTTGAAAAGAATCGCATCTCGGTGAGACATTGAAAGTGTCTCACCGATGCGATTATTTCCTTTGCAACTTATCGGCATGAATCATATTGTCACTGAGATGTCATGACAAAAACCCTATCCCCTAGCGAAGGTTCTATTTCGGGGAGACCCACTTCATTCGGCGAGACCTCTTGGCGATGTTGTATCTCTCTCCCCGAGCTCCCTATTGTTTCGCTGAGACTTTGGAAAATTGGGAAGACTTCATAGCAAGGTTATGAAGTCAGGCCAATGCACAAGATGTCGCTGAGACTTTGGCCTGTCATCGAGACTTCATACCAAGCTTCTCATGTTACACCGAAGGTGCCAGGCATGTCGGTGTGACCTATTGTTATCGAAGAGACCTGCCGCCGAGCTCTCATTTCTTTAGCGACACTTCCTTCCTTCGGTGAGACATCCTGACCTCGCCAAAACCTCACACCTAGGTCTTTTTCATTCCGCCGAGCTGCTCACTTTTCGGCAAGACAATGCCGAGTCGGGGAAACTTTCCTCTGACTTGGAATGTCATACCGAAGCCTCCTTTATCGGTGGGACCCCACTGGGTCACTGAGACCTTCTGGCAAACCATTGCTTTGTCTCGGGCTCCAAGATTCCATTCGACAAGACATTGAGTGTCGGTGAGACATCATATCAAAAGCAAGAGGCTACCCCGAGACCCCTCATCTTCTATCAGCGAGACATTATTGATGTCTCCCCGAGACATTTCATTCTACTGAGCTTCGGATCTCCTTTGGTGTGACTCCCATCGATCGGGAAGACATCATGGCGAAGTCCACCGGTCATACCGATTCCTATTTCTGTCACTGAGACCACCTTCATTCGCTGAGACGTCTTATAGAATTCCTTTTGCTTCGGCGAACTCTCCATTTTGGGAAGACTCTTGGCGAGACCCTTTGTTGTCGGCGAGACCACTTTCGTATTGATTTTTTCTTGGCGAGGGCCCGTCCTCCTGCACTTAATGGTCAGGGAGACTTATCAGGTCGGAGAGACTCATTCTGAACTCCCAAAGTTATATCGAGGGCATCCTCTGTCGGCAGGACATCCCACACTTGGCTAGACCTATGTCGAACAGCCCCGCTCTCACCAAGTTCCTTCATCCTTCGGTAAGACTTTAAGCCATCGGCGAGACTCATACCAAAGTCAATAGGTTACGCCGATAACACTTCCTTCCAGTGAGATCCTCTTGTTAAGGAGACTTCCTGCATCGGAGAGACCTTGTGGCGAAGGGACCAACCTTTGTCGAGACCATGAGCAAGTCAGAGAGACCTACGGCAATACCTCTCACACCCCTTCGGTGAGACCCTTGGCCAGTCACCGAGACATCTTGTAGAACTCAATCCTTACACCGAGAGCCTTCAGAGTTGGGGAGACCTTGTGACTTTGGTGAGACCCTTTGGTGAAGCTCGCTTGCTTTGCCAATGCTGCTTTCTTTCGGTGAGACCTTCGCCTTCACTAAAACCTACCTCCAAGAATCTTTGTTGCCCTGAATGAAAGCGGTTGGTGAGACTTCAACTCTTCGCTGGGACCTTTCACCGAGCATCATAAGTCATGCCGAAGCTCATGGTCGCCATGAGTCTCCCCGACTAATGATTGAAAGGCCTATCGGCCAGAGATCCTGACGCGATAAGTGGTCATACCAAACCCTTCCTGTTATAGTGATAGGCTCTACAGGTTTGTTCAGCAAAACAGAAACTAGGTCACAATGACTTGTTCAAAACAGAATGTATCAAAGTAGCCAGTCGGTTAGACAGTGAAGATGTCATACCGACCTAGCTCTAATGGACGCTGAGCCTGTGACTATTGAGGCATATTTTCAACAAAGTAGGCCCCTAACTGAATTCCCTGTGAAATGTCATCAGATGCATGAAATAACCCTCAATGGGGATATCCCATTTGGCCCTTATGAACATTTGCAACATAGATGCCTTGCTGATTGAGCCTGAGGGTGAAAATTAGGTAACAAGACCCTTTAGTGATACACAGAGTGATGATATTTCTATCTCAATTGGTAGAATGGCCTCTGATCCATACACCAAGGCATATGGTGTAGCTCTTGTTGGTGTTCTGATGCTGGTTCTGTAGGTCCATAATGCAGGATTTAAATGAACATGCTAATCACGTCCACCATCGTCTACCATCTTCTTTAGTATTTTTAGGATTGTCTTGTTTGAGGCTTATGCTTGTTTGTTTCCCTGTGGATAGTATGGTGTTGAAAAATGATGTTTAATATGGAATTGTTCACATAATTCCTAGACGTCCTAATTTTTAAAAGGCCTTCCATTGTATGAAATAATGGATTGAGGTACCCCATATCGACAGATGAGATAGTTGAGTATGAAAGATGAAATTTGTTTTCCAGTGACAGTTGTCAAAGGAACTACTTCTATCCATTTTGTAAAATACTTTGTTGTTATGATGATGAACTTGTGTCCATTTGATGAAGAAGGATGTATTTTCCCCACCAATTCCAGTCCCCATTGAAAAAATGGCCATGTGGATGTGAATGGTTGTAACTCTTTCACTAGCGCATGAATTAGATTGCCATGAATCTGACATTTCTGACATCTTTTAACATATTGATACGCTTCCTTCTCAATATTCGGCTAGTAATACCCTAAATAGAGGAGTTTCTTAGCTAGGGTTAGCCCACTTGAATGAGTCCCACAGATACCTTCATGGACCTCTCGTAAGGATGTTTCAAATTCATGATGCTCCAGACATCGGAGAAGAGTACCATCTAAACCTCGACGGTAAAGGATGTCAACAATTAATGTATGTTGTGTCGATTGATGAATAAAGTTACATTTTTGGTTTCTAGAGAGGTCAAGAGGAAGAATGTTGTCTTTGAGGTAAGTATAGATCTCTCCATATTGTGAGGGTTGAATGTTGGGTATGTGGCATATGGTCTGTGAATCAGGGTTATCGTATGCAGGACTAGTTACTTATTCAACCATAAACTCATATCGAATTTTCTTTTCTGATAATTGCAAAAGGGATGCAATTGTTGCCATGGCATCTACAACTTTGTTTTATGCCCATGGTATTTGCTCGAACTTGATATCCATGAAGTATTTCTTTAGATTATCTATCATTTTCTTATAAGGCATGAGCTTCTCATCCTTTGTTTGATACTCGTTATTTACTTGATAAATGACAAGCTGTGAGTCCCCGTACACTTGCATTTCTGTGATTTTCCATTCAATAGCTATTTTGATGCCGATAATCAATGCTTCATATTTAGCTATATTTTTTGTACATGGAAACATTAACCTATAAGATCCGGGAATGGTGTGTCCTTGAGATGTGACAAATAGAATTCCTGCCCCTGCTCCTCTCTGTGTATATGATCCGTCAAAGTACAGTATCCATTGTTGAGTTGTAATATTCATGATGTCAGCATCTGGAAATTCAATATGCATTGGATGATGATCCTATAATGGAGCTTCAGCTAGTTGATCTGCTATTACTTGTCCTTTGATGGCTCTCCTATCAACATATTGGATATCAAACTCACTCAATATCATGACCCATTTTGCAAGTCTTCCTGTTAGTGCAGCTTTACCGAGTAGGTATTTTAATGGGTCTATTTTTGCTATGAGCCTGACTGTATGAGTCAACATGCAGTGTCACAATTGCTGAGTTGCAAATACCACTGCTAAACAAGCCTTTTCTATGAATGTATAGTGTATTTCATATCCGTTGAGAGTCCTGCTGATGTAGTAAACTGCTTGTTCTTTTCCTTCAGAATACTCTTGTGCTAATAGAGCTCCTAAAGATATTTCAGTTGTTGCAATATATAGTAATAGTGGTCTTTCTGCTATGGGTGGCATGAGTATTGGAGGTGTCACCGAATATTGCTTTATTTGGTCAAAAGTTGTTTCATAGTTATCCCATTTGAATGAAACATTTTTATGAAGTAGATGATTAAATGGATGACTCTTATCTGCTAGCTGGGAGATAAATCTCCTAATGGATTGTAACCTGCCTTGTAGGGATCATAATTGACTGATTTTTTAAAGTGGTGGAATCTCCATGATTGCCTTAACCTTAGTTGGATCCACTTCAATACCTTTTTTCTGAAACTATGTAACCAAGAAGTTTTGTTGAAGTCACCCCAAAGATACATTTCTTTGGGTTCAATCTTACATTGAATTTTTCCAGTCTAGTGAAGATCTTATCAAATATTTCCAGATGTCCTTCCCTAGTATGTGATTTTTCTAAGATGTCATCCACATAATCTTCCATGAAAGTGTGCATCATATCATGAAAAATTGTATTCATTGCTCGTTGATATGTTGCACCTACATTTTTCAATCCAAAAGGCATGACATTCCAGCAGAATGTTCCCCAAGGGCAAGTGAATGTCATTTTTTCTTGATCCTCAGGTGCTATTTTTATTTGATTGTATCCTAAGAAGCCATCCATTATAGATAACATGGCATGTCCTGCTATTAGATCAACAATTATGTCAATGTTGGGCAAAGGAAAATCATCCTTTGGGCATGCCTTGTTTAAATCCCTAAAATTTGTGCATATTTTGATGCTATGATCAGGTTTGGATACTGGCACAATGTTTGAGATCCATTTTGCATAATCTATGGACCTGATAAAGCCTGCATCTAATAATTTTTTTAGTTTAGCTTTAACCAAAAGGGTGATGTGGGGATGCATCTTTCTCAATTTTTTTTTTACTGGTTTGATTCCCTTTGGTAGTGATAAATTATGCATTAGAATTTTTGGATTCAATTCTGGCATGTCAGAATAAGACCATGCAAAATTTATGTGTTGCTGCTCAAAGAATCTAGAGAATGTCGGCTTCTCTTGTTCTATCATGGATGCTGCTAGATGTAAGATCTTTGCCTCTTCAGATGTTCCCAGATTTATAGACTATGTTGGCTCTACCAGTATTGATGATCTATCATGGTAGTGTTCTGGGAGAGTGTCAAATCTTTCATCCTTCAGTGCCTCAGAAAGGTTTTCATTGTTGGATACGTTCTTTATTTTTCTCTTTTCAAAGTCTAATGCTGCCTCAGAGAGGTTTTCATCATTAGATTTATTTTTCCTGTTATCATTTTTGCAACTGAAAGATTTGGCACCCTCCTGATGTAAAGTATCGATATGAGTGTTATGGATAGTACTTGTATCATTTTTGTCGCAGCATAGATAATTTATGATGGCATCATCGTTTGAAAAGACTGGTATAAGACTAGGTTCGATGGGTTCCCAGTCAATAAGTTCGGGGTGCATTAAAGGTAACAAGTCATCAGATTGAATAAGGTCAACTATTGTAAGTGTCATGATAGCTAGGTGGTCAAAGTTATTTGTAGGATGTTCGAGATCTATGATAGTACTAACCTCCAAGTTTTCTGACTCACTCGATGTCTAATCATCCTTGCTTGAGTCATCAATATTTGTTGATCCCATAACAAATGTTCTAATTCTTGAACCTTGTCCCTCCTCTCGTAAGGGTGTATATGTTTGGATAATATCAACCTCTTTATCAGTATATGATGTAGCAGATAGATGATCCCATTCATATTCATTTGAGTCTGTGTTAGAGCCATCTTTCATTTGTAGTATCCTTTCCACTACTTTTTGGGTTTCTTCTTCTTTTTGTTCAGTTATGTAGCCTAATCCCATTTTGTCTTTAGGTTGTAATGTGAGAGGTTGAATGGGTTCAATAATAGCATCCTTTCTCTTTCCAATTGGTCCTTGACCTTTGTAACCCATTTTCTCTAAAATGGCCTTCCCTTTTCCATACTGATCTGTTTTGATGCTGACGTTTGTTGATGTTGATGCTTCCTCATCTTTGTATAGCCAACTGAGAATGGTTGTCTTCTGACTCCTCTTCGAGTGTACCTGCTTTTATGAACCTTTCATTTAGAGTTGTGATGGGTTGTGATGATCTTGGAGATTTTAATATGGGTTGTCCATATGTTTTTGGTGATGGTAGTAATTGTGATAGGCACAAAGATTGCTGAAGAGAATATTCTCCTACACCCTCTTCCTTTATCTGAACCTTTTTTGAAAGTTGTGATAATTCATTTATAGGACCTTTGGTTGTTGATGTGTTTGTGATAGTTATTTCTTTCTCTAGATTCTTTTTCTCAACCCATTTAGATATAAAATTAGGTTGGCTATCCATAGTAGATGAATTAGAAGTATTGACTTCTATGTTATGAGGTATCAGAGTGTCTTGAGCTGCTTTCAACATGCTGCAAATATGTGGATTGTTGTTTTCGGCTGATATGGTGACTTCCTGTCCATTTACTAGAAATTTCAAACATTGATGGTATGTTGAAGGTACCGCTTGCATGTCATGGATCCATGGACGACCCAATAGTATGTTGTATGTTAGATCTCTGTCTAACACTTGACAAACAATGTTTTTGACAATCGGTCCTACCTAGATTGGAAGTATGATAAGTCCTATGGAAGACCTTTCCTCTTCATCATATGCCTTTATCGTTATTTTTCTCTTGGTGTCAATGGAATTTTCATAATATCCTAGTGCATGAATTAGTTTCAAGGTACAAATATTTAGACCGCTGCTCCATCTATCAGAACACGCTTAACACAATGTTTATGGATGAGAACTTCTATATGCAAGGCTACATTGTGTGGGTGATTTACAAATACATAATCTTGTTTAGAAAATGACAGAAAATGAGGTGTGGTGAGATGTCCCACCATGGCTTGGAATTGAAAAACATCCAAATTATTAGGGACCGTTGTAGCTACGAGAGCTTGTTCTAAAACTTCCTTGTGTGATGGTGAAATTTTGAGAAGTTCTAAAATGGATATTTGCGCGGGTACCTTTTGTAATTGGTCAATGATATTGTATTAATGTGATGGGGGAGCATTGTTTTTGGAGGAAATTCCTTTTAGTATTACCTTGGATTGTCCCCTTGTCATTATATTGACTTGTGGATGATCTTGTGTTTCCCTTATTTTTAAAACATTGATTTGATTATCAAATGTTCCTGCGCTTGTCCTCATGTTCAGGGATTCAATGTCATTGTTGTTTGTGTTATCCTTTTGAGTTTTGATGTCATTTTTCTCTACCTTGGAAAGGAAAAGAATGGTGGTATCATAGACATAGTTTATACTTTTTCCCTTACCACTAGAAGAAGACTCTCCTTTTTCATAGTTGGGTAATGGATTGATAAATGCAGTGTGATCATTGTTTGTCTGAGGCCCTTCAACAAACACCTTCTTGGCTTCAATCAAGTCTTGTATTAGGTGTTTTAGCTGCATACAGTTGTTTGTCTTATGTCCTCTATTCGTATGGAAATTACAATAATCTGCATCATTCCACCATGATGGTTTTACCTTTGGCTCCTAGTTTCGAGCTTCTGGTAAAGTAATAAGTTTGTTCACAATGAGTTCTTTCATTGTTGATTCCAATGTTTGTCCTAATGGGGTGAATTTCCATCGATTTGATTGTCTTTGGTACGATAGTCGTGATTCTCCATTGTTGATGTTGTTGTTTTGGATAGTGCCCTGACTGTTGTTTTGGTTTTCATTTTGATTTGCTTTGGTAGTTGACGCTGTCAAATTGAATACTGGTTTTACATTGTCAGTTGTAGGTTCATTGCTTCCAGTATTTCTATTTTTCTGCCAAAATTTTTCCTTCTTGTTGTTTCCATAGTGATTTACATTGTTGGATGTTTCACTATAGTGCTTAATCACTCCTCGTTTGACTAGGGCTTCTTTGATTTTGAGCCCATTCTCAATTACTTTTTCGAATGTTGATGGACATTGTAATTCAAATCAATAACTCATTTGATCATTTAAGTTGTCTATAAATAATTCAATCTTCTCCTCTTCAGGTATAGATCGAGGATAACTAGCGAACAACTTTCTCCATCGTTGTAAGAATGATAAAAATGTCTCACCATTTTTTTGTTTCAGATTATAGAGATCCTTTATGGTTACATCATGTGTTATGTTGAAAGAGAATTGAGAGATGAATTTCTTAACCAATTCTTCAAAGGACCTGATCCCTAGTTGTAATTTTGAGAACCATTCCATGCAATGGGCTCCCAAACTCCTAGGAAATAACCTCATGAGGTATGTATCTTCTTGCTCAAATTTGAGGCTCATTGTTCTAAATTCTTGTACATGGTCAATTGGGTCTAATTTTCCATTTTATTTGTCGTACTTAAGAAAATCACATTCTTGGAAAGGGTATCATATCCACACATGGATGAAAAGGGTAAGGACAAATGTCCTTTAATAAATATATTTTTGTGGTTCCTGTTTGCATGTTTTGAACTTGTTGCTATAGAATTTGCATTTGAGTTGTTAAAGAAACTACTTGATTTGTATCTTGGGTGTGGTTTGGTTCCGTCTCATTAGTTCTAGGTGTTTCCTTCAACTGATTGATGTCAAAATATTTCGGAAGTTTGGCACCTAACTCTGCTAACATTAAAAGGTATTTCTCCATGTCTTGTTCTAAGACCTTTTCCATAAATTTATGAAAATTTGGGTCTTGTTGTGCGTGTTGTATATCCTCTTGTGTTATTTTGTTGTTCTCATCTTGTTGGTATCAAAAAAAGGGGTTCTCTTCAGTCATGTTTAGATTTTCAGTTTCTTTTTCTTTGAGTTTTTTCCTTTGCAACCTTGTTAAGATTGGCATACAAGTTTTTGTTGTTTTCCCTCACTAAACTTAGATCTTTTATGTGGTGTGAGTGTCAATTTGATTTTTAAAGAAGCCAAATAGAATGATGTTTTCTATTGACGAGGCAGCTAGTTTAAAATTCCCGATTACTGAGTTTTTTTTTTGTCTCGTGATGGTAGGATGTCAAAAATCCTAATGAGGAAACTTGGCTCACTAATCCAGGTTTTGTTTTGATAATTTGGACACTTTGTATTTTGCAAGATCTAGTTTTTGTGTGAAACACTTTTAACTTGTAAGAACCTAATTTGTCTTAGGATGTTAGGACACTGTCTGATCTGTAAAATCTTTCTCACTGGTAATTTTTTTTGTTTCCGATGTTGGTCTATCTGACGGTTGTTCTGAAAGTTTCTCTGTTTTTCTCCTTCTATGGACGTGCTAATACATAGGGCAAAAGTGCTAAAACAAAACATAAAAATGCTAATTTTTTTGGTAAACGCATTGTAACAGAGTATGGAAGAGCTAGAACAGAACTCAAAAGTGCTAAAATAGAGCACAGAAGTGCTAAAATAGACAGAAGAAGAGCTAAATAGAGATCGAATGCGCTAAAACATAGTTTAGAAGTGCTATGTTTTTCTATGGAAGCGCTAAAACATGGATTAGAAGCGCTAGAATGTCGGACACTGGAATCTCCTGGTAGTTTGGTTTGTTGTGACAGAAGCGCTATGAGATTGTTTAGAAGCACCAAAACAGATGGTTAAAGTGCTAAAACAGAGGGTTGAAGCGCTATAATTTTATTTTGAAGCGCTAAAACAGAGGTCAGATGCGCTATAGTTTGTCTCAGAAGCACTATAGTTTATGTTTAATGCCAAGTAGGGTGTGGCAATATGGGTCTCTGAGCTGCTATGTCTACTTTCTCTTCTTCTTCATCCAAGATTATGGATGTTGTAAGGAATTGATGGGGTGTTTCGTTCTTTTCAAAAATGAATGTCCTAAAACTGCTGATGATGTCAATTTGAGTGCCTTCAATGTGCACATTACTAGGTTGAAATATTGGTGTGGTTAGCCCCGGTTGTTGAACAGGAGTTGTAGGTCTCCAAATGGTCATAAGGTGGTAACTCTAATGTTTCCAAAGTTTTGTCTATTGTAAGAACTGATCCGGTTTGGTGGAGTATTCTATGGTAGGTTGTGGAATGGAGGATTGATGGATATGTTGACTATGGTTAGATTCCTGTGAAAGAGCACTTCTTTGAATATAGGCTCGTGAGGTCAAAGGTTCTACAACATAATCATTAGTGTAACCCCTATTGAAATCATGAAACCTATGGAGGAATGTTCTATGATGAAGCAAAGTCTTCCTATTCTGATATAAGAAACGTCGCCTTTGCAAAAGATGTTTGTAACTAAGTGTATTTTTGGGTTTTCTATTTCTCTTGGCCAGAGATTTTTTGAAAAAATTAGTGGTTTTCCAATCTCTAATCATGTATCCTCAGTTTTGATTTTGTATTTTTCAGGATGATCTTTTATCTAAATTTTAATGATTTTGGAATACACAGCACTCAAATGAAGACAGTTGTTTTTAAGATTTGTAATCTAAATAGATAGTGTATGTTTAAAAGAACCACGCATGGTCCTATTTTCACTGGTTTGATAACAATAAGACACTTCAAACAGACTCACTCTTAATAGTCAAAAAGGCCATCGTTATACTCAACAACCCATAGCTTAAAATTGTGTCGACTCACACAAACGTGTCACCCCCTAGAGGGCGCCCGTGTTTTTTTCTTTTTTAGGCGTGTACTTAGAGTGACGAAAGTGGATACCAGATTCCCTAAGCAAACAGTCCTTGGAAATTATATGGTGAGTGTCTTGGGGGCAGATTCTTCCCTCCCCTTGCACTGTGAGTATTACAATGTCTGGTTACTGACTCAGTTGGATACTACACTAGGTTCTTAAAAAGGGTTTCCATTCAGAGCGGCAATAATAGACTCCCTTAGGAGACCTCCCAACCTTTATAACAAAGGTTTGAGGGATGGTTATCTTGCACACTTCTGGAAAAAGTGGGTTTCCCCATATTTTCTTTAAATTTTATAGTGGGGTGGAAAAACCTAGCTTTGGTTTGAACCCACTTAGGTCGTTCCCGTAGGGTGAGTACTTTTTCCCATTACAGCAGGCCTTCTAAAGGATGTAATAAAACTTGAAAAATGCATAAAAAGGATGAGTCTGGCTTTTTGGATCACCCAGTTAAGGGGAGAGCATATGCCTATCAACCATTCAAACACAAAAACCACTTGTTCAAATTTTAGAGCCCAAACGAAAAAAATTTCTAATCTATGTGAAGATGTTGCTTCACAAAAAGACATGGTGTTCATTTTTAAAATCCCAATTTTGAAAAGTTTGGTGACTACCCTAGATTGATAAATTTTAGTCCAATTTGAAAATGTGACTATCCTAGGATTGATCCATTTTAAACCAACTAAAGAAGTGTCTATTCTAGATTGATTCTTTTTAATCCAATTGAAGAAATGAAATTTACTGGTTGCTGACATGTTAGATCTACAAAACGAGTTACATAGAAGAGCTATGACAGTGATCAAAAGCGCTATAGAAATCGACAGAAGCGCTATAGAAATAGACATAATCACTATAGAAATAGATAGAAGTGCTATAGGAATAGATAGAAGCGCTATAGGAATAGACAAAAACGCTAAAACAGATGCTGAATATTACTGGCGGTCTGTGCTAGATTGTGAATTGAAGCGTTAAAACAGTGATGCAAAGCGCTATACTTTTCCCCAGAAGTGCTAGAACAGTCCTCAAAAGTGCTATAATTTTCATCAGAAGTGCTAAAACAATCCTCATAAGCACTATAGAATCGTCTGAACGTGCTAAAAAGGATCACGCCAGACTCCTGTACAAAAAATTTCCAAAAAAACTTGTTAAAAACATGGGGTACGGCCCCACGGTGGGCGCCAGAATGTAAGTGTGGAAAAATGTAAACTAAATACAATTAAATACACCTCTTAATAAAACATTGTATCAAGATTAATCAGCAATTAAACTAATTTAAAATAGAGAAAAGCTTGAAAGTGTCTCATTGTCTCCTATCTCCAAAGATTTATCAAATTACAGAAGCTCTCATATTTGTAAGCACCGTAATTGTTTAAAATGCCTATCTAGAGAACGGAAAGGATGTTAAATGCAATGATGTGATGATTAAGAATAATTTCTAAGTGATATGGAGCTACTATGATCTATCCTGACATGAAACCTGCTAAATGGATGCTACAGTAAAAGCTAATGATCCTACCGTGATATGAAATCTACTGATGCCATGATACTATGATGATACTAAAATACTAATGCTAAATGATTGCTTGGTTGCTTGAGTACTAGTTCTTGCAGAGTAAGTTTGCATAAATTGGGATTTCTCAGATGATTTTGATGCTTCAGAAGGCTGTATATATAGATTTCTGACAATAGTTTTGCATAGGGGTAACACAATAGAGGTTGAGATTAAATCTGGAGAATTGAATGGTATGAGATGAGAAGGTGGAGCTGATCATGGAGGATTGTTCCTCTCCATGAAAACACTAGGCAAGATGAGAGGAAATATTTGAGGTAGAAGATTGAGAGGATTTCCTGCAGGTTTGTCCCCGAGGCTCTTCCCGTGAATGACAGTTGAATTAATTAGATTTGAAAAAACTAATTTTATTGGTGAGTGAATAGAGGGATTAGATTTATGCTTTTATTTAAATATTTTTGGTTTATTTAAATTAGCAAAAAGAGATAAATAATTTAATAAAACAAACTATAGAAGTTGTTTATTAAATTAAAATAGAAAGAATATGATAATTAAATTAAAGATTTTAGGATATCTTTATTTAATTAAGAAGAAATGTGATGAGATAATTAAATAATACCAACTATTGAAGCTGTGTATTTAATTTTAGGATAGAATTGATGGATAAAGTATAGAAGAAATAATAATGATAATAATTAAATAAAACAAAGTATTTAATTTTGTTTATTTAATTAAGAGGAAAATAATGTGATAAAATAGAAGAATTAATAGTGAACTTAATATAAATAAATATTTCTATTTATTTACTAAGTAGATGAATTTAGGATTAATTAATCAAATAAATCATATTTAATTAATTAGATTCTCCAAACCATTTTTAGGTGTCTACACTTCCTTGTGCCTTAGACAAGCTCTGAGATTAAGTTAACTATAAGAGTATAACAAATACAAGGTGTTGATGAATACTAATGTGAGGTGGTAATGAGTTCTTGTTGAGTTGATTGTTGATATTTTTGTTAAGTGAAAACTAATAAATGATTGTGTTGAATTTGTTCTTTGAAGTGTGCATTGGCATTGGATGTGGATTCAAGATTGTTGATTGTTGATACCAAATGTTAGAAAATGAGTATTCAAAATCAGTTCTTATAAAAGGAGAAATGAATTTTGTTCTCTTGATACTATTATCAATTGATTCTAGATGATTTTAAGGTGTCCTAAGATGATGTCTCTATACACAACCCTAGATTTATAATTTTTTTTTAACCCACATCAATAATTAATAGTCAAATTCAACTAGTGTAAATCTTTGAATACAAGAATTTAAATTTTGCAAAAGTAGTATGTGATTATGTCTAATGTAGAAAACTACTCAAGCTTCAATCAAGTGTGTTTTGGATTGAAAGATATTATATACCATAATACTATATTTAAACTTGAGATAAATACACATGCCAAAAAAATCAAATTATATACTAAAATTATATATCTAAAACATTACTTCAAATGACATAAACCAAAGAAAAAGATACAAATACTCCATATGTAGATGTTTATATAAATTTATGTAAAAAAAACTTTTTTGATTTTTCATTTAAACCTTATTGTTAGGTATTTCTTTGTACTTTGCTTTATTTCAATAAAAAAAATGACCATTAGTAAAATTATATATCTAAAATATTACTTCAAATAACTTAAATCAAAACAAAAAATACGAATACTCCATATATAAATATATATAACAATTAAATATGTTTACATAAAATTATGTAAAAAAACCCAATTTTTTTAAATTTTCATTTACAACCTTATTTATTATTGGGCATTTCTTTGTACTTTGCTTTACTTCAATAAAAAAGGGACCACATCTTTTAATGGACTTTAAACACATATGACAATAGAGGAGAACTCTTATGGATTAAAGAATATTTATAGAATGGACCCTTTGACTAGTACTTATGGAACTCTAGTTATTTTACAATTATTCTCTTGGTATTAAATTCTGTATATGTGTAATGGTCCACATCTTTTAATTATTAATTCTTGACATTTTTTTCAACCATGTGTTAAGTATGTGGAACTCGCCAAATATGTGATAGTAAGATAGTTGAACACGTCTACATAATGTACATTTTTATAAAGTTAATTTGCTGAAAAGAAAGTACTTCACATTGAATTTATAGAAAGGTCACCTACTCCATACAAATATCAAGATATTATTCTTAAAAGCGGAAATTCGGGTATAGTTTTTCAAAGATAGTCTAAGTTATAATAATAAAAAAGTCATATATAGATAATTATGGCCCTCAATAAGAAACCAAAAAAATGGAGTATTTCAGAAAAAAAAATGAAACAAGACATAAAGAGATAGTTATAAAGTAAGAACATTCAAAAGAAAATGTGAAAAAAAACAAAGTTTAGGAGTCAAGGGTACTCCCAAGCATTATAAATATAAATGATCATTTAATTCTTTTTATTATTTAAAAAAAGTTAGGGTTAGCTTTATTCCTTAATTGGCTTATTTTTGTTTTGAATTTTTTTATATCTTGAATGTTAAGTGTATTTATACAATTTTTATTTTGGACAGTATTTATATTAGAAATAAAATTTATTCTTTTGGTTAGTTTATCTATTGATTTAGTTAAGTCATCATATTTGATCTCTAATATTTTGAGTAGTCTATGGATGCTAGTAGTTTGGTGAGTTAGATTCTTGTGATTTTGGAGTTTTTAATACAAGAAGCAATGTAGGTTTGTCATTTAAGGGGAGATGCTAAAGTAAAGTAATTGATTCCTATTTCATTAGATAACATAAATGTAAAAAAAAAAACTAAACATTTGAGTTTTCATAAATGATTAACAATAATCTATGTACAAGTTTCAACAACCATATTATTAGACATAGAGAGCCTAAAAAGAGTAGCTGTCCAAGAGTATTTGTGGAGAAAGATTATGGAAAGAGAGACAAATAGAGTAGACTAGATCAAGTTGTTATGATGACTAAGTTAGAAGTAGTGTTTAAAGGGATTTTTTGATTGCAAATGGAGCAAAGATGAATGGGGGTGGTTAAAGGAAATACAAGTAATTTCTAATGGTGACTTCTAGTGTGAAATTTTCCAAGAAATTAATTGATCCTAAGACTGTACCTTGGGATTTTATAAGTATGTCGTAATGGCCAATGATTTAGAGAAAGGGAAGGAGTAGTGCCACTTAAAGTTCACTTGTTGGGCAAGCAGAAGTGGAGAAGGGAGAAAGTGATGAATGATTTTGAGGGAGAAGACACAAATTTACTCATAATGAGTTATCTCTTCTCCTTCATAAGGTTATAGGGGAACAAGGTGGACACTTGAGGGAAAGACAAAGTAAACTTGTTGGGAATCAATCCTATAGTGCCATTTTTTTCTTGAGTCCCTTCCCTTTTAGCATAGCCTTATTTTGACCCATTATTGATAATCAATTTAAGACATCTTGAGTGGGTCCCCATTTGTCAAAAAATGCTAAAAATCTAAGAAATCTTGTGTTTGATGTTTTTTGGTAATTTTCTTTAAGTCTAGTAGGTTTTCAGACTTGCAAACTTGTTGAGTTTCCTTTCCAAGCATATCTTTCCACTCACCCCTACTTCCCTTTATTTCTTATCAAAACTTTAGACTTGGTCGTCTGATCATGCCTTTTCCCTAGGTTCTTAAGGTCCAAATTTCTTTTATTTTTTTGGAAATTTAGACTTTCAATTCCCATCATACCATTTCCCTAAAGTTTTATTTTATTCTATATCTATTAACGCATTAGACTTCTGCATCCTTGATACCTCAACTAATGATGGATTCTTTTTGACCCTTGATAGTTCAGAACCCCAACCAAATTTTTACTATCTTTCCACCTTTTTGATAGAGCGCCCTATTGCTAGTGTTTTTGTACATCACAACACAAAAAAAACATGAAGTATTTTGTATCTCTTAAAAGGAAATATAACATCTAAGACTTCAGAAAGATTACCCCAAGGTTTCAATAGGCAGGTATTGACCTTGCAAAAATGGCTCAATAGTTTAATTTTGTTTGTTTATCAAGGGGCCTTGTAATTACTTATCTTGAATTTGAGCAATAAGGGTTTAGAATGGTTTGAACTTGATATGAAAACCTAACTAGATTTCTAGATTTGAAATCTAAAAATGGTCTTCAACATTTGATATTGCAATTTATATGATGCTTTTCTTCCTAAGATAACTCAAATCTAACAAATAAACTTCAAAAGATAGGGAAAGAAGAGATTAAGTTGAGAAACCATAAGTACAATGATAATAATGATTTTATGCTTTAGATAGGAAGATCCCTTACTAAAACCCATTCCTGCTTAATCAAAGACTAACTCACAATAACACAAGAACAATACAATCTTCAAAGGTAAAAAAATATTTTCAAATCATGAACATTCATATAAATACCTAATTTTAGCATAACTTAAACATATCTTCACAATTAAACTAATATAAAATAAGGTTTAGACTAGCCATACAAAGCAGCTTGTAGTCAACAAACTACAAATGGTATGAATCATATATCTATCAATATCTCCACACTTCATCATCATCATAATTGAATTCTATCTAATACTGAAGAAAAGGAACCATACAAACATAAGAAACCACAAGTGAAACACCAAAATTCAATGCTT
>VDFB02000002.1:13142249-13379490 GCA_007258455.2 Sequoia sempervirens | reverse complement strand
TGGCTACTTCTAGAAGATACAATTGCAAATGCTCTTTTGAAATTTGAACTTCATGTTGTAAATTTTGGCACCAAACCGCCTAAACTCAAATTTGAATGTTGTTTTGGCTCCAAACTAATGAGGAGCTCTATTTATGGGTGGGTTTCTAATTTTTGGGTAACTTTTTGGGGACAAGCTCGCATATTGTGAAAGGGTGATTCTGTAGCTTTCTATAACTTGCATGTGTTGTAAAACTTGGGGATTTGAGATCCTCTGCATGTAAGAAGCTCCATTTTCTAAATAATAAAATTATTCTCTTGTCGTGGGTTATTTTCTAAGTCTCGGGCTGCGCCCTCATCAATCCAACATCTATCCATCATCCTATCTAAATCCATGCTCCCATTTTCACCTTTGATCTTGACAAGGCTAAGGATCTTCATAATCACCATGCATCCTATCCTATTCATATCATTTATCACATATCCCTCATCCTATCCAAATCTTCCCATCTTTGATATTGATAAAGAACCTAAGGGTCAAACATCCATAAATCCATATCTCATCCACTTAATCTTGATCATCCTATCCATATCTTCCATCCCATAAGCTATCTCCACCCCCTATCTTAGCCTAATTCACCCTCTCTTTTCACCCTTGATCTCATAGAAATCTAGGTGAAAAATATACATGCATGCTTTGGACAATCCCATCCTCACTCTTACTTCCATCCATGTCCTTTATGCACTACCCTTCCATCTCATGCCACTATTCTTACATCTATGGTTGCACTACCTCTAGTGTGGAGCATATTAGTCCTTTGCAACTATTCCTTGGACCTCCACCCTCCTATCCTTCATCCACCATCCCCTTATCTCCCATCACCTATCTTCCATCTATTAAATCCATTTATCTCCTAGCCACACAATCCATTTATCTCCTATCCACACAATCAATTTATCCTCCCATCTTCTTCCTAAGACTTGGTTCTCCCCTGTCATTGTATCCCATCTATTCCTCTATCCTAATCATCCTATCCATCTATCCTCCAATCCAAACATCCCCATTTAATCCTATCCAATGCAATAAATTCTAATCCACACAATCTAAATTTGTAAGCCAATGCATCATCCTTACTTAACAATCCATCATCTTAATCCAAATAAATCTCAAATCCATTGATCCACTTTAATCTAACTATTATCATAGGGATGTATCCTTCCCAATCCAATCATCATAATCACCAATCCATCAATTGGTTTTCAGCTTGAATTGGAGCATAGTCCTTGTTTTCTTTTGATTTGAAGTGCATGCTTGCTTATTTCTTGTGTGTGTTATCATTGTTTTCATTTATCATGGTCTCTTTCACTCTATTTCCACAATGACATCATGGTATTCCATATCATGGTGTCATAAGGCATATGTTTGCACTTGACCTTTTTGATCACGTACTTGGCACATTGTCATCCTGGTTCCTTATACCTTGGTGCATAATGTCAAGTACAATATTAAATCTAGGTTACTCATATCATTGCAGCATGATGATCATCCATCCTCCCTTTCCATCCACATCTTCACCATTCTTATCTTCTCCCATCCATCCTTAGGTAGCTCACCCTTTCATCCTTTCATCCTTTCATCCTTTAGCCTTCCCATCCATTTCGAGAGTAGACCCGTGTTCTCCTAACTTGCATGTCCTCTCGAGGGGGCATACCATTACCTCCTTGTCATCCTTCCTCATCCTTCCTAGTGACTGGGGCATCATTCTTCTAGTCCTTATCCCTTTCCTAGCCACTATGTTTTATTATTCTTTGAAATGATGTTACTTCTCTTAGTCGCAACATCATCTCAAAGAGGGGAAAAATGTAGTCACCCAAAATATTACCTAATTAAATAAATACTTGCTATTCATTTAATTTAACCCACTTCCCTTATCCGAATACTTAATTAAATAAATATTTGTTATTTGTTTAATTAATTTCCCCATTATCATTATCCACCACCTTTAATTATATAAATCTACATTTATTTAATTAATCTAACTTTTATCCTCATTCCTCTAAAATCCCCTAACCTTTCTTAGGTTAATTAATCCTTGATTAATTAAATTTATCCCCATCCTAAACCTCATTATCCCATTCTCCAACCTTTGACTCCACCTAAGTTAATAAGCCCTTGGTTTATTAGCTCAACCCATCGTCATTAATCAATTAATCCTTGATTAATTGATCTAACCCTCATCCCTAATCCTCATTATCATTATTTCTTAATTTTAAACTCCTACATCTCACCTACTTCCACTAACCTCTTACACAAAATTAATGCCTCTTTTCCCAATGTGTGAGCACACCTCCCCATTTCACCCCTTTCCATCTTGTGACACTTGTCATAAGGCTAATCAATACTCATCCTTGATCCAAACCTCACCTTCTCAATCAATCTCAACCCTCCATTAGCCATTGATTCCTCTCACCAAATTTCCATATAATGAGGCCTTGGCCTTCATTTCTCATAACACACATTCATCCCATCCTTATGCTGTCCAAATCCTCATCAAATTCATCTGTATCAATACCATCATCATGCTAAAATTGTGAGCAACCACATCCCTTCAATCATTGGAGCAAATATACAAGACAAGGGTGCATCTTGTGAGCTCAATCCATGAAGAGGAAGGAGCAATGAAGGTACAATGTCTTAGTTTGTATTTATTATGCATTTTCATCTACTTTCATCATTTACCTTCTTATTCATCTTTCCCATATTCATATATAATGTGTAATTCATTAGCTAACACAACTTAGGAGCCATAGGGGTGGGGTCAAGAATTAAATATTCAATCAATCACATAACATAGAAGTTATTATATTCTACTCTTATTATAGAATACTCAAATACATAGAACCAAATTCAGCAAATGATATGTACCTTCATGTCTCTTATCCACATGTAATTATGACTAAAACATAGGGTCACATGGAATAGAAATGCTAATGTTAGAAGGAATTATAATGAAATAATACTCAAATAATTCAAGCGAGAAACTATTTTTGGTTGACTTAAACAAATACCCATTAGCAAAAGAGAATTTATTCAACCCTAGTCAGACTAATAATTATATGCTTAAGATACTTTCTCATGTTCTATATATTATTCTATTACATGAAATATTGTTCAAAGAGTTAACTCACTATTACCTTAAATAACACAAACTTCAAGGTTTAATACCTAACCCTTAATATTTATCCATATTATAGATAGCCTAACTAACTTAAAATGGGAGAAATAGCATAGACTGATCTCTATTGGAAAATTAAAGGCTTTGCTGGCATATGAACAGTTAATTGGAAAGGATTAAATGATTTTAGTCACACTTTGCAATTAGTTATATTAAATTAATGAGTCCCCATAATTGGAGCAAACTTTGCAAAATTCTCGAAGCTCATAATTGTTAGAAAACCCTAGATTAGGTAACCCCCTTACACATGCATCTAATGTGAGTAGGTATATTTTCACTTACCAATGTGTCATCTATTCAACAAACCTGAGAACTACACTCTATTTTTGAAGAAAGTGTTGTATGATCAAGTTGTGACAACCTTGCACTAATTCCACTAGTGACCAAACTACCATAAATCCATAATACTTTTAGTTCCAATGCAAAAGGGATTGACAGTAATAAAATAGAGCTTGTCTTTCATTGGTGGTTGGAAACATGTTTTGAGTAAAATTTAGAGAGCCTTTGGTCAAATAATATAAATCTGACCTCAAATGTATAAGATTTCTCAAAATGAAATTTTTAGTCTGCACACAAAAATTCATTGAAACTAGGGCTAAATCTCAGTTCGCTTTGCTACATTCTCATTTTTTTCAAAGCTCATTTTTTTAAAAATTGGCTGATATACCTACGGTATCCCTTTAATTTTGACATCTATTATCATTTGTAAATACAAATAATTCTATTTTATGAAGAAGATCATTAGCCTCTTTGTGAAGAAACCCTGAAGCATGTCCAAAACAAGATGACAAAATGTGTTCTGTCTAATGCTTAACTAGTTGTATTTTTAGATCCATGTCTAAAGGTTTAGTCAATATGGGCCATCATTTGCTTGGATGGTAGTTCCCAATAGAAAAAGCTAACCAAAACTATTTTGTGATAATTACACAGGGATCACACATACAAAAAGGAGGAATCTAGTGAAAAAACAAAACAATGAAGGATGTCAAATTACGTAATAAGGACCATATAAGTCGAGTTTGTTGTCCAACATAATATCTCTAAGTTTATGGCCCTCGGTTGTTGGAATCCTCTGCACCTCAAACTCTTCATTTGATTTTTGAAATGGGTCATCACTCCGTCCAATTCACAATTGCTCCACCAAGCTCGCTGCAAACACATCCATAATAACAACTCAAGAAACAAATCCCTAGATCTAATTTTCAAGATATTTCTTGCATTTGGAATCCATGACTGGGAAACTACAAAAGGAAACAAAAAGGATAAAACAAAGATAATACGAGAAACAAAGTGCTGAATGTCAAGGAATTGGATAGGAGGAGATTGTGAAGAATGTTGAGTTAATGAAGTGGAAATTATGCTTTTTTTGTATCTATTAGTCATAGAAAGGTCTTGACTGCAGTCTCGTTTGTGTAGGAATGGTGGCTCAGGAATGAATGGTAGGTTTTGTATTATTGTGGGAGAATCATGCCACCTAAAAAAGTCACGTTCCATCCATCATCTATTGTCACTAGATTTGATTTTGATGTAGAGGGAAAGCTTTTGCAACACCTATGGACTCTCAAAACAATGACAATGTGGCTTAAACAACACTAAGCACAAGTGTGTTTGGTCCTTCAAAGATGAAAACAACTAATACCTTGCTAACATGCCCTACAAGCCTTTTTGATAGGTTCAACTTATAAAGAATCTAAATTAATCTATTCTTTGCACACTCAGGCTTTAAAACTCTTAAACACACTCCAAATACTCCCTTTTGATAGCTCTTGACAACATTAAAACCCAAAGCAAAGCAATTTCAATAAACCCTCAAAGAGGTAGGGTTTTAAACACTCAAGAGATAGAAAAATCACATTGTCTATTATAAATCACACAAATCAACAACTTAGCACTCCTCCTTTTGGGAACACAGACAAAATAACCTACAAAAAAATTGTACCAAAACTCAAAATTTTTTAACGGAGCTGGAAATGAAGATATGGATTAGTTTTTGATTCCTGGAAACCCTAGGCCTGTAATTGACCCATGAGCACTATTTTCTTCATAACTTGCTCATTTTAACATGAAATTCAACCAAAAAAAGTGCATATGAACCCTGAAATAAAGATCTATTAAACCACTATCTCACAGACCAGCCCCACTGTCGTACAAGTCTATACAAAATTGATTTCCTGCTGCTTCATAGTGAAAACTGTCACCAAAATGCAAAATAACAAGGTATAACATCAAATTCTTGCTCCATCCTTTCTTAGAGCATATATTTCCATTCATTTTCATCCAAAGAACCCTAAAAAATAGTTACACATGAGTTGTTTTTTCCTTTTCCATACAAACCTAATGTCAATTATTGTATAAAATTTGACAATTATACCTCTTTGTGCAACTTTCAACCTAGCCAAAAGAAAAAAAATAAAGAAAAAACTTTTCATGATTCCATGGTCCTCTTAAGACCTTATTAGACCTAATAAATCCAAAAAAAAGTGTTGAGAACAATCCCAACCCTTGTAGCAAGCCAAAATGCACCTAGAAATTCAAATTTCAGTTTTGGTGGGAAACCAACAAATTTGAATTCTAGTACTAACAACACTATCTAAACCACTTGAGATGATCCCAATGGATCATACAAGACTCTTACAAACATAACTGAAACTCCTAACACCATAAAAGAATAAAAAGAACCATTGAGAGTGATGATCCTGCATCATACTCCCAAGGAAAAGAAAAAGAGCTCAGGTTCCACTTGAGAAGAGGTCTGCTACTGTCCTCCCATGCTTGAGAATATCTAACTCTATCATCCATGTGGCATCTTCAATTGGGAGGCCTTTCCACTTGACTAAATACTGGAGGTATTTCTTGCCCCTTGCTTCTTGATCTCATTGGTGTCAATGATGCACTCTAACTCTATGGGCTTGCTAGGTGGAAGATCCTTTATCCAATCAACATCTAAAATCTAGTGTAAACATGTTCCATCAACAACAATAGCATCTCCTTTATAAGCATACAAATCAACAATATTAAAAATGGGGGATATTCCTACTCCACTAGACAGTTCAATCTAATAGGCATTGTTGGAAAATTTGTGAACAATCCTATAAGGGCCTATCTTCTTCATCTTCAACTTGGAATACTCACCTTTGGGAAACCTCTTCTTCTTGAGATGGGCTAAAACAAGATCTCCAACTCTGAAATTAACTCCCCTTCTCTTCAAATCTGCCCTTTGTTTGTATTTGTCAACACTAGTTTGTATTTGTCAACACTAGTTTGGAGCTGCTCTTTCACTTGTTGATGGATTTATTGCGTAGCAATGGAAATTTCTCACCTTCTACACTTTTCTTTTCCATACCACTGAGATCTCTCAATACAAACATACCTCTTGGTTGCATACCATAGACCACTTGAAATGGACTCTTGCCAATGCTCCTATTCATTGAATCATTATAAGCAAACTTTTCTTGGGGTAATGCAAGACCCCACTGTTTAGAATGATCCTTTGAAAGGAATCTTAATAGGTTACCTAAGCTCTTGTTGACCACCTCAGTTTTTCCATCAGTCTGAGGGTGGTAGGCTGAGCTAAAACTGAGATTAGTACCAAGCTTCCTCCACAATGTTCTCCAAAAATGTCCTATAAACTTACTATCTCTATCTGAGACTATGCTTAATGGAAATCCATGTAATCTAACAAATTCTTTAAAGAACAAACCTGCAACATATGAAGCATCATTTGTAATTTTTCTAGAAATGAAATGGGCCATCTTGGAAAACCCTTTCAACAACCACATAAACTGAATCAAAACCCCTTTGTGTCTTTGGTAATCCCATGACAAAATCCATACTGATGGATTCCCAAGGCCTATTGGGAATGGGTAAATGCTGGTATAACCCTGCATTAGTGCTGCCCCCTTTTTATTTTTGGCATATGGTACACCTCTCCACAAATCTTCTCACATCTAATTGCATCTTTGGCCAAAAGTAATGCCTTCTCAGCTGCTCAAGTGTTTTATCAAGGCCAAAATGACCCGCCATACTCCCACAATGTTTTTCCTTAACAAGATTTTCTCTCATAGAACATTTAGGCACACAAAGTTTTGCTCCTTTAAATAAAAAATCATCTTGAATAAGGTAGTCTAGCCACTTTCCCTTGTTAGTATTAATGGGCTACTTGCAAACCCCATAAACCTCTTTTAAATCTTCATCATCCTCATACATCTCTTTGAGTGATTCAATCCCACACTTCTCAATTGAATTTCTTGCACCATTAATGCTCTTCTACTCAAAGCATCAGCCACCTTGTTACTTTTCCCTTTCTTGTGTTTAATTGTGAAGCTATAACTTTGCAAGTATTCAATCCACTTAATGTGCCTTTGATTGAGCTTTTCTTGGCTATTGATGAATTGTAGTGCATGATTGTTAGTATAGACTATAAACTCCTTGGGTAAAAGGTAATGTCTCCATTTATTTAGTGACTAAACCATTGCATACATTTCTAAATCATAGGATAAGCACTTCTTTGCTTCATTGAATTTTTCACTAAAATAGGCTATTGGCTTGTTATCGTGACTTAAAATTGCCCCTATTGCATGACCACTAGCATCACACTCTATTTGGAAAACCTTATTGAAATAAGGTAAAGCTAAAATTGGCTTCTCACTCACCCTTTTTCAGATATTGGAAGTTCTTTTAAGCTTGTTCAGTCCATATGAACTTCTTTTTCTTATCCCTTTTATGGTGTCTATGATAGGTGCACACACATGATTGAAACCTTTTATGAATTTTTTGTAAAATATTTCAAGACCATGGAAAATTCTTACCTCAAAAACTGATTTAGGTGCAGGCCACTCCAAGATTGCCTTCACTTTGCTTGGATCCACCTTCAACATCCCCTTTGAAATCACAAAACCAAGGTACATTAGTTTTGTCTTTATGAACTCACACTTTTTCAGATTAATCATTAGTTTCTCCTCTTGTAACCTTCTTAACACCAAATTCAAATGATACAAATGCTCTTCTTTTCTAGAATTGAAAACTAGTATATCATCAAGGTAAACAACTACAAACTTACCAATATATGGATTGAGAACTTCATTCATAAGCTCATGAAGGTACTAGGTGCATTAGAAATGCCAAGTGGCATGAAAAGCCACTCATATAACCCCTCATTTTTTTTGAATGTTATTTTCCATTCATCCCTTGGTCTAATCCTTATTTGATGGTATCCACTTTTGAGGTCTATTTTTGAGAAATAACTTGCCCCACTCAAGAAATCCATTAAGTCCTTTATTCTTGGTAGTGGAAACCTATATTTAATTATTATCTTGTTTATTACCTTGGAATCTGTTAGAACTGTAAAATTCTAATAATTTTACATATTGTTTCATACCCCTAAGTTTCCAAACGATTCCTCATCATATGCATAATATCTTTCTTCATAGCATTTTACCCATATTTTGTCATAAAATCCTACGGGATACATCTATCACTGGATATTCCATTGTATAGTCCATATCGGCATGAGATGGTCAAGGTCTCCCTGACTCATAATGTATTTTTGCTAATATATATCTGCTATAGGTCTATTGGTAAGACTTCTTTAATGTCACATCGATTGGATTTCACCTACTGGCACCTTTCAGAAAGACATACACATTGTCTCGGCGACATAAGGTATATCGGCCAGACAAAGACTTCGGGGTGAGGTCTTACCAATTGCATTATGTCTCAGCGACTAACACATAAAATGATGTATCAGCAAGAGTTATGTCTTCGATATGTGGTCTTTCCAATCACGTTTTGTCTCACCGACCAACGCACCGCAAGACTTATCGGCCAGACTAAGCGGTCATCAGAGTAAGCTCTCAGCGACTAGCTCTAGTCTTGCCGACATAACAAGGGGATTCTATCAAAGAATGTATCGGCGAAAGATCTTTTCATCGAAGTAAGTCACAGCGACCCATATGTCATGCCGATGAGGATATACATATTGAAAAGAGTCAAAGCATCAGAATAATGTCTCACCGAATGGGTCGTGTCTTGCTAACCGACGATAATGATATATATCTTAGTAAGACTAAAATGCATCGGAGTGAGGTCTTGGTGAGTGCATCAGGTCTCACCGACAAAGCACAATGGGACTCTACCAGGGGTTATCGACATAAGGTCTTGCAGTCTTGCCGACCCGTTTTGTCACGCCGACATTTTGTTGCATCGGTGTGAGAATGATATTGTCACGACGATCAAATGTGAACTTAAGGAGATTTCTTAGCGAGACATAAGGTACCTATGAGACGTCTCCCCGACAACAAAATGTTACAGCGACACACATGAGATGAAAGAATATCTATCGGTGAGACATTGGCCTTTGGTGTGACTACGGGATGTCTTGGCGAATGTCTCAGAGATGATTAATTGAAGCTCGAATACTGTTGGCCAACATTTGGATATGCAAAGCGATGTGTCTTTTCAGATGGAGATGTATAAATATTCATTCTCAATTGTAAAAAGAGAAAAGGAGATTAGAGATAGATTAGTAAGTAGGATAGGAATAGAATTTCCATAGAACAGAGACTATGCTGTATGATTTCAAAATGGAGATTTTAATGAAAATTAGTTGATGTGGCAGCTCAATTTTGGTGTCAATTGTCTGTTGTGTTCATTGAAAGTATTACTAAGCTGTCTCCAAGATTAATGCTTTTTGGTTGTTTAAATTGATATAACAAGTTTATATTCAGTTTATCAAGTGCACATTTGCTGTATTTGTGTGGTTGATTGATCGGTTCTTTCAAGAAAAGATTAAATCCTTTTGATTGATCATAGTAATCAGGGAAATTCATCTGGATCATTAAGAAGAGCTTAGTAATCATAGTCTTGCATGTTTATACAAGTTATAAACAAAACATATGCCAAACAATTTGAGTGTTCTCCAGAAATAAGTTGCCCATTTCAATTTAATTTGACTCCGCATACCCAATAAGGCACTAGTCTATACATTTTTCACCATTTAGATTCATTCATTTTCTTTACATCTGTTAACTAAACATATTAGGATTTAGTTTTAGAATATTGTTATACAATATATACCAAATTTGATTTCATTTGTCCACTCCCATTTGCCATTGTGGGAAAAACATTTCAAGAGAAACAAGCTAGTCAAGTCTGCCTCACTCATATAGGTACACCCGCCTAGGTCTAGCAGCACTTGAAGAGTAGAAGGTCTAAGCCATTCGACCTTGTCTGTTACCCTAAAACGTGCTAAGAGATTGGCAACCTCTTGAGGTATTCTTACTTGTGTTTTTGAGAGCTAACAGAATCAATACACATCCTCCACTCACCCCCTTTCTTAGGTTCCAAAACAGTTGGAATTGCACAAGGACTAAGGCTCTCCTTGATTAACCCTTTGTCAAGCAATTCTTGCACTTGTTTTTTGATTTCTTCATTTTGTTGGGGTGTCATCTTATAGGCTACTTTGTTTGGTAGACTAGCCCCTGGTATGAAGTCTATTTGGTGACTAATATCTTTCATTGGAGGCAAAGAGTTAGGTAGTTCATCTACAACTATGTCCTTATATCCCTTCAAAATTTCTTGTATTTCCCAAGGCAATTCATCAACTCTTGCTGCTGTCATGATAGTCCTAGGTCTGCTCACTATTGCAAAACCTATCTCATCCTCTTCTATTGTCTTTATAAATTCCTTGTCACCCACTATCATCACACTTGAGCCAATATTTTGGTAGTTGTCTTCTTCCTTCAAAGGTGCTAAGGTGTAGGTGACTCCATTCTTCTCTAAAACATAAACATTCTTCCTACCATCATGCATAGTTTTTCTGTCATATTGCCAAGGCCTACCAAACAAAACATGGCATACATCCATTGGAATTATATCACATAACACCTTGTCCTTATACCTTCCTATTTGAAACTCTACCCAACATTGTTCATTAAATAGTACTTGCTGCCCCTTATTCAACCATGAAACTTTATAGGATGTAGGATGAGGTAATCTCTTTAAATTCAACTTCTCTACTATCTCAACAACAACTAAATTATCAATACTTCCCGAATCTATCACAACTTGGAAACACTTACCTTGACACTTGCAAATAGTCTTGAATAGTGATTTTCTTTGAGGTGGCTCTTTCTCCATTGGAACCTTGATCAATTTCCTTCTCATGAGAAAAGATTCTCCTTTCTCTAGTTCTTCTAGTTACGGGGAAGAGTTCACACTTTCTTCATCTCCTCCTTGAGAAAATTGAGTCCTTCTTTCATTCCTAAAGGTAGTGGTGGTCTGCTCTTTTGGACACTCCCAAGCTTGATGACCAACAAACTTGTTGCAATTGTAGAATTTTCTTGTGAAGCCATTGAATCCTCCTCTTTGTCCAAATCTACCCTTGAAGTTAGGCCTTCTTCCTCTAAAACCCCCTCTTGCATTTGGTGCTTATTCTTGTGATGTGCTTGACTCTCCTAGAGTTATTTGTGATTGTCCCCTACCACCATATGAACCTCTACTTCTGAAGTTCCTTCCTCTACCTCTATTATGATTTTCTTGCTTCTTATTCAACTTCTCTTCAGCCTTTAAGGTCAATTGATAACACTCTTCAAGTGTCTCGGGGCTTGTGAGGCTTAACTCATCTTGTAAGCTATACTTCAACCCATTCAGGTATCTTGCAATCTTGTCTATATCATCCTCCATATTTCCTGACCTGATTCTCAACTTATAAAACTCTTCAGTGTATTCTTTCACTCCCATATCCTTTTGTTTCAAGTTCTGCAACTTCCTATACAATTGGGTCATGTAGTCACTAGGCATGAATTTTCCCTTCAACTTGGCAACCATCTTATCCCAATAAGTAATCTTGGATTTTCCTTTTTTTTCCTATCTTCCTGAACATAATCCCAACATAGGAATGCATGACCTTTCAGTTTGGTCCTAGCCAACTTTACTTGTTGCTCTTTAGGTACCTCCTCCAATTCAAAGTATTTATCCAACTCCCCTATCCAATCAAGGAGTTCTTCACCATTTGAAGTGCCTGCATACACTAGAAGTTCTACCTTCACCTTGGTTCCTTCACCCTTGACTTCCTTCAACAATATTTCCATCCTCAAATCATCAACATCCCTCTCTTCTTGAGGTTCTTCTCGAGGTGCTTCATTCACCACTTCATCTTCTTGGTCACTCACATCTCTTGTAACCATTCCTCTTCGTTGGTTTGCTTCCACTGCACTGAGTCTTGCATCCAAACTGACTCTCATCTCCCTCATTTTTCTAGCAAGGGCTTCTCCCAGTTGTGTGGCTATCCTTTCTACCACTCTCTCAATGTTTCTTGGAGGCATCTTTCCTTTTCTTGCTTAACCTTATATCAAATTTCTTGCTTGACCAACTCTGATACCAATAATGATGTAGAGGGAAAGATTTTGCAACACCTATGGAATCTCAAAACAATGACAATGTGGCTTAAACGACACTAAGCAAAAGTGTGTTTGGTCCTTCAAAAATGAAAATAACTAATACCTTGCTAACATGCTCTACAAGCCTTTTTGGTAGGTTCAACTTATAAAGAATCTAAATTCATCTATTCTTTGCACACTCAGACTTTAAAACTCTTAAACACACTCCAAATACTCCCTTTTGATAGTTCTTGATAACATTTAAACCCAAAGCAAAGAAATTTCAATAAACCCTGAAAGAGGTGGGGTTTCAAACACTCAAGAGATAGAAAAATCATAGTCTATTATAAATCACACAAATCAATGACTTAGCACTCCTCCTTTTGGGAACATGACAAAAATAACCTACAAAAAATTTGTGCCAAAACTCAAAAAATTTCAATGGCTAGAAGTGAAGATATGGATCTGTTTTTTATTCCTGGAAACCCTAGGCCTGTAACTGACCTGTGAGAACTTTTTTACTCATAACTTGGTCATTTTAACATGAAATTCAACCAAACAAAGTACATATGAACCTTGATACAAAGATCTATTAAACCATGTTGATGGTGTTTTCTGCACAACAACTCAGATAGAATACAATATTGTATCTCTCTTGAAAGGTAATCTTCAACTATAAATTACTGAAAATCACCCCAAGGTCTCTTGGGTGTCAGGTCATGACAATGCATAAACAACTCATATTATATGTGAAAATGCTGGTAATCACAACCAGACCTTACTACAAGAAAACTGTATCTTTCCAATTTATCAGATCTTACAATATGATGATCTCAAGTCCTAAATCTAACCAGATAATAAAGAAACAACAAAAGATGAGAGTGCAAGAGAAGCAATGAAACCTAAACTATTTCTAAGATGAACCATGCAAATGACAGATATCAGGAATGGACCAATCTCAAATAACCAATTCTTGCTTAACCCACAGTGCAATATCACAAGAACGGTGCAATCTTCTAAGGCATATAGATTTTCAAATCATAGACATTCATCCACAATCGAACTAAGCAAAAAATAGATATATGGTCCAGGTTGACTTCACCAGCCTACTACAATTAGATAGTTACTGGGAGTATAGACCAGAGATTGCTACAAACATTCCAAATATGAAATCATGAACATCATTCACCAAACTAATCCAACTCTAAAACACTAAATTCTAAATCTTTAAGCAATTTGAAAGATGAAACAACAGGAACCATGCAAGATAACTAACACAAAAGATTTCACCAGGAAAACCACAATGCCTTCTATTGTATTAGATTACCAAAATGCTGCAACAATTCCACTGTTCTGTTACAATATTTGCTTCAAGAAATTGACTACTACTTCTACTACAAAATACTCTAGCTCTTTTCTGATCTAACTTGTCTCTATTATCTTCTTCCTAGCTCCTTACAATGAGGCAAGAATTCCCTTTATAACAAATTCTCAAGACATGTCGGCCCAACCAAACATTTACAAAAAATAATAGCCAAAACAAGTCGGCCTCAGGAATTTCGAAATAAGGCACACATTAAATGCCGATATATCATCAAGGTCAGCCTAGACACATTCCCCAATGTAGCCCGGATCAACATATGCCCTATAATAATAGGGAAGCACAAATCTCAAAATGGGCATTAACTACCACCTCCCTTATCCTTATTCTGAGCCAATGATCCATGAAATCTCAAAAATACTTTATCTAGCTCGGTGACAGGTGGCAAGGGCAAGATCTTAAGCCGACATTCGATGGAGCCAATCTCCTCCTTTGACTGTTTAACAGTTTTATTCCAATCATCCTTGTGAGCCTAATACTTATCCATCACAGCCAAGTAGGTTGCTGCATCATCTAGCTGGTGTCCTGTTATGACATTTTTAGAATCCGAGGCATAAACATCATGCCACCATTCCCTTAATTGTTCTAGGCTCAGGTACTTAGGAGCAATTTTCCTCCTGCCGGTCATAATCTTGAAAAATGCAATGCACCCATCATATACTCCAGTCAGGTTACCATCTATCAGCTTCTTTCGTTTATGAATCTTCCTCATGGCCTTTTTCCGAATCTGCAAAGCCTCAAACCATTCCCAAGGTTCATTAAGTTTGGAGGAAGGAAGAATCCCATCTACAGCCAACTGGTCTTTTCCATATTCCATAATTACTTTAGACTTCTGCAACAGAAGATCAATGTCCTCCTTATCTTGGGATAGCACATATTCCAACAAGTCTTTGGCTCTGACTGCATCCTTTCCAACTGAAAGGACATCCTTTATTGCATTGTCTCCTTTCACTTGCACATCCTTCAACCAATTTGTTGCAGTCTGGGTGGAAGCCTTCATCTTTTCAATTTCAGAAATGGTTTCCTTGGGCAAGAAACTAGGAGTCGCAGAGGAAGATGGGTGGAGAGATTACAGAGGTTTCATTACATCTTCCAGACACTTCTTAAGCCTCTCATTTTCCTTTCTAAGCTCATGTTTGGACTGAGTTTCTTTCCTTAACCTCCCAATTATTATTGCACTGGACCCTTCATATTCTTCAATATCCTGCTCCATGGAACCTGGTCCAAGATTAATGGTCTGCACATTATAATCTTTTCCGGTGACGTCTTCTTTAGTTTTATCCGCAACAGGGGTGGCAATGTGGATGACCCTGTTACTTGCTTCATCTCTTTCTATTCTTGAAACCACCTTGGCCATCTTCTTCTTCTTGCCTTTACCAATCTTAGTTAACATCTCATCCCAATCAAGAGGAGTGTCCTCAACAATAACCTGTTTCTTCCTTGTAATCTCCTTTTCTAACCAATCCGGAACCGCATGATCCACCCGGATTTCTTCTGTTTCGATCTCATGTTGTTTCGGTGTTTCCTCCCTTCCTTTCTCAGGAGATTGATCACCCTGGTTACTCAATTCAAGTTCCTCTTCTTGCACAGGTGACAGGGTTCTAACAGAGGCATCCTCCTTTTCGGGTGATCCGTTACCTTTGCTACTCTCCGGAGAATCTTCATATTGAACTAGTGGGGAAGGGTGTCTTTCTACCTCTTCAACCTCAAGCTCAGCTGCTGCACCAAAGAGTTTTCCTTCCTTGAAAGGTTCTGCCTCTCCACTAGTCTCTTGCTCTTGATGGGCTGTTTGCTCAAGTAAACTCAGTGAAGGGGAAGCAGCCTTAGGTGGCTCCACAACTGGTGCCTTCAGAAGAGGGTCCATCTCTTGCATAGTCTCCTTAGGAGATGGAGTCCTTGATCTCCTCGTATAAACTTTAGTCTTTTCTCCTGAACTTTCTACTTCAACAATAGGAGTCTCGTCTTTGGAAGTTTCTTGACCTTTCCTCCTTGAAACCCTAATTGTCCTTGTCTTCTTTGGCTGTGGAGGAGCATCCTCTTCTTCTGCCTTTTCAAATTCCTCTTCCTCTGCAGACTTACCAATTTTCAAAGTTCTACTTCTTTTCTTCCCCTTTGGTTTTCTTTTCAGTTCTGGCTCACTTTCCTGAGGCCCCTGATTTTAATTTTGAAGGGTGAGCTCCCTTTAGTTTTCCCTTTGGGGTCATCTTCCCCGGATTCTTCTGAAGTGGACATAGCATTGAGATTTCCCATCAAATTAAAGGTATAGGGTACCTTCTCACTTTCCAACTCCCAAACCTTATGCTTCAACCACGAAGTAGTAAATCTCATGACAGGGGCCATTAGGTTTTCTAGCTCAGTCACCTCATCATCATTCCAATTCATCTCTCCGATTGATCTATCTTTGACAGACTCATATGCATGGTCTTGCACCAGATTCCCGTCATCCTCTAACTAGTCGGGGATCAACTTAACATTGTATTGCCTTATCACATCAACCGGAAGCCTAGAGTACCTTTTCTTCCTTGCCTCAAAATCATCTTTAATATTTTCCCAATAGTCTTCTAGGTCTTCCTTATGACGGTATTCTTTGGTGGCCTTCTTCTGTGCTTCCCCAGTGATATCAAAGTTTTTCCTCTTGGAATGGAAGGAGAAACCATAAGCAGTTAGTTCGTCCCCTGCCGCATGTGCCGATTGGATGGAAGGGCACACCTCAGCTATACCAATTTTGAGAGGGAAATCCCCACCAAAACCCGTTTTATGCTTTGCTTTCTTGACAATTGCATCAAAGTCACATATCTGTCTTACAACCTCCAATAGCACAATATGATTAGTCGGATACCTAGGCAACCTGTATGGAGCAGCCTGACACCCATCAATTCTGATGTAGGAGAAGGTGGGAAACTGAATGAACCAAGCTCCATATCCCTTTATCAACTCCTTTGCTCCATCAGACAATCTCACATGCTCCGCATTTTGAAGCAACCTAGTGATATGCATTGTAAATGCATCGTTTTCTCTTCTGTAATCCCGGTGTCCTAGGTGCAATTCCGGGTATATGTCATAGATTACATCCTGTCCAAATGTCCCCTTCGGATTCAAACCCCTGTATGGGTAGAATCTAGCTAACACATACATCACATAGGAAGACATGGTGAACCTCTTTGTTTCTAAGACATCCCTCAGCTGTCCATCAATCACAACACTGATGAGTCCTGCCCAATGGTAATTAGTACCTTGTTCAATTTTGTTGATCACATGGACCATCCAGTTTTCCAGTACTTCGACACCCTTCAAACCAGCCACCCTGCTAAAAAATGTGATAGCATCATATATGTTCGATCTGAATTTGACTCTATGTAATTGCTTGGGCAGTTTGGAAAAGTGAGGTTTTGGTTTCTCCAACCAGGAATTAATCATTTGTTGGGCTTTGGTGGGCTCGTTCTCATAATAGGTTTTAGCCAGATCCATGTTCAGGGCACACACAGATGGAAAATCCGGCATGTCAAAAGCTTGAGCAATAGAAACAGGATTGAAATTTTCCAAGACTCTCCCCTTAGTACTTACAACCCTCTGTGTGTCAAAATCATACTGCCGGGCACACTCTAGTATCAACTCATAGCACTGGATTGTAGGAGGGAACCCTGCCACATGGACCAATCCGGACTTCATCATCCCTTGTCTCAGGACCGACAAATCCTTCCGAGCTGTTCTCTCTTTGAATTCCTCATATCTCCACGCTCCAACATTCGTGTCCGAAACCTCAGACCACACAGAAGATATCTTCCTGTTAGGCAGTTGACTCTTGGTATCCAATCTCAATTTTTCTGCCTCCGAAATGGAGGATCCCTCCGTATCACCTTTAAACTTTCCTGCAGCCGCCCTACTTGATTCAGCCTGCATTCACAACAGAGCGTCATGAGCATACAATTCTCACAGCTATTCCAATCAAAAGGTTAGCATAAAACCACATAAAGCAATCAAGATCCATCACAAATTCATCAATCTTTGAAAATCCGAAGAATGAAGCAATCCGGGGAAATGAGGTAAACCGGGAAAATCCCATCAGGGCAGAATTTTGGAGAAATCTGACCCAGACGGATTCCTGTTGCCAAGACATCATTCACCAAATAAGTCATTAGTATGGACAAAAGGTTATGATATTATCATGAAATTCATCTATTAGCAACAAGAAATCATCATTTAGCCTTTACCCCATTAGTCCTAGCCTCGAAAATCGAAAAGAATGAAATCAGGCAGGAAAACTAGAAAAATTTGGGTAGGATGGATTTTCGCGGACGGTTCAAATACTCCAGAATTCGCCATGCTCCGCGGACTTGATAGATATCGGGAAAATTCGGGTACGCAGGAATTCCGTGGATATCACAGAAACCCGACGATTACTACTATGCGAACAAAGAATCGGATGATCACTTCAAACCTTCCTACTTGGATTCTAATGGTCCCAAAATCGACGCCAATAAGCAAAATTTCAGATGCACATGGATTCAAATCCCCAAAGTTCTCAAATGATTAATCTTCACAGCGAAACAATGATGCCCTAATTTTGACGACTAGACCCTCCGCCATGAAAACCAGGGTAAGCTTCAAGGTTTGAAAGACTACCCTTAAATGATCAAGTCGGAGCACACCGAGACTCCTCAAGGCACGAGCAGATTTGATCCAAACGCCAAATATGAAAATCATGATGGATCAACCATTCCGAACAAAACACCAAAAACCCCAATCTCGCAAAATACAACAAATTACGCACCTAGGGGAAAAATCGTACCCAGAACGCCCATCTACATCGATCTATTCGACATTCATTTGGTAAACAAGGGCATGCATAGTGCGAATGATGAAATCTTGTGAAAAGTGAGGTCAAACCCTAGCTCTATAAATATACAATCATACTCAAGCAAAGGCCGACCTAAAATGACTATCAATCATCTCAAAAGATTTGATCATGACACAAAAAAAAAGAGGGGCGAGCAACGACTTACCATGGAATCCGAACAAGGCTCAAGCTCAAGGTGGTGACTGTGAAATGATGTGCCCTAGCAACAAAAACTTTGACTAGCGCTCAATCAATCCACAAGTGGCAGCTCGAATTCAACAATTAGGACCTCAAATGGAAACCCTCCAACACCAAAGTAGAAAGCAAGCGAAGAATAAAATCAAAATGATGCCCAAAAGACCTTAAATCCATCCATACTCGCGTCTGAGCAAAGGTACTTCGAGCATTAATGAGCGAAAAGACATGTAAGAAAAAACTGAAAACCTGAACCCAGGACGGAATCTCAGAAAAAACCAAGACACACGGAAAATCCGACTGAACACGAATTCTGTGGATATGGCAGAAACCAAGATTTTAACGAAGTTCGGGAAAATCCGCTTGGGCCGGAAAATCCCGGACTCGAGCAGAAACCCAGATTTTGGAAAATTAAGCCATAAAAGAACAAAGAACCAGGACCCGGGAAAATCCGCCAGAGCTGGAAAATCCCAGATTCAGGTCAAAACCCGGATTTTCATTAAAAAACCAATTTTAACCAATTCAAGCCTCCAAGCAAGACCAAAGCCAGCAAGACCAACATCTCAAGACCTCAAAAAGACAAGTCCAATAAAACCAAAGGTCAAAAGACATTATCAAAGGGGGTCCCTACTCTAAGTGGGGCGTGTGTGCAAAATTGCACAACAAACCACTATCTCATAGACTGGCCCCACTACCATACAAATCCATATAGAATTGATTTATTGTTGTTTCATAGTGAAAACTGTCTCAAAATACAAAATAACAAGGTATAACATCAAATTCTTGCTCCCTCCTTTCTTGGAGCATATATTTCTAGTCATTTGTATCCAAATAACCCTAAAAAATAGTTACACATGAGTTGTTTTGTCCTTTTCCATACAAACCTAATGATTATTGCATAAAACTTGACAATTATACCTCTTTGTGCAACTTTCAATGTAGCCAAAACAAAAACATTAAAGAAAAGAACTTTTCATGATTCCATGGTCCTCTTAAGACCTTATTAGACCTAAGAAAGCCAAAAAAAAGTGTTGAGAACAATCGCAAACCTTGTAGCAAGCCAAAATGCACCTAGAAATTCAAATTTCAATTTTGGCGGGAAACTAATTATAGGCTTTAACAACACTAAATAAACCACCTGAGATGATCCCAATGGATCCTACAAGACTCTTATTGACATATCTAAAACTCCTGACACCCTAAAAGAATAAAAAGAAGCATTGAGAGTGGTGCTCCTACATTAGATTTTATTTGGTGAGTGGGCCTGATATTGAAATACCTTTGTTTTATTTGTGAAGTGGGTTGAATGATTGGGATTGCAAGGTAAGCATGCTCCATAGACCAAGAAAAATCGAGGATTTAGGATGGTCGCAATTAGAACACCTTCCTGTAGTCTAAACACAGTTAAACACCCATAGCACAAGGCATTATAGACCTTGAAATGAACCTTTCATTTCCTTAACGAGTAAATGCTTCAACATGTTAAGAGAATAGGGGGTATCTCACATAAATTTTTCCAAAAAATTAACTTTTCCAATTCTAGAATAGTCAATGGTTTAGTGTTCATTTGATCTCCCTCTTTTCACTTTGACCTCTTCCTTTTTATGCTCCACATTAATATTCTAGGCTTACCACTTACCATGCCATTGTGGGAGGCGTCAATTGAAAACACTCTAATTACAATTGAATGCCACTTCTTTCCGCTACTCATCTCAATCTCACAACATTATCCTTGAAGTGTTGCCCCCACTTCTTCCATAGATTCCATCACGAAAAAGAAAACTCCCGCTCCATATAGTGCCTCCACTATATTTCCTTTGATTATCCCTTTTGCATGTAACATGCATTTTAATGCATACAAATTTTAGTTTTATTCAATTTATAATAGCTTAATAATTAGTTTCAATAATTCATTCTTTTAATTTAAAACTAAATCTTATTTATTTAATCTAATATTAATATCATAAATCAAATTTATAATTATTTTTATGTCTAATCTTTTATATTTAAATATATTTTTATAGTAATACGAACGAGCAAAACTAAACTCTTTATTTTATTTTCCATGAAATCTAAAAATTTAAAAAGACATATTTTTATTAATTTATCTTTTTCAATTCAATATTTAAATTATACAAGGAAAGATACGTGACATCCTCCCCCACTAGGAAGAGATATCATCCTGATGTCTTAGTAGATAAAACACTGAAGTAATTATGGTATCTCAATATGCCATCAAGTAACTTCCCAAAACAAGATCTTCAAGGGGTGATACCACAATAGTGGGTTATACTTTTTGGCCAAACTTGACATTGAAATGAACATTTTGAACTAAATCTTCACTTTCAGACACTTATAGCTGCTAAACCATGAGGAAATTGAAGATGATGCAAACTAGTGATTTTTGATATTTTGTTTGTAGATTCTAAATAATATTTTTAAATTTTTTTGGAATCAAATTGCATTTCTTTTTCCATCTCCTTCGATAATTAGTTTTTAACAGTAAACACCATTTTTAAAGAGTGATGTGTACTATAAAGCACATAACTTTTTTTTCTATGAAGGATAATTTTTTCTTTTTTTAAAATTTAGATTTGTAACTACGATATCTAGAGGATGCATTTGGTTTCATAGTTTTTTATTGAATATATATTTTTAATTAAGTTTTGAAGTCAAACCAATTACAGTTTAGACATAGGTGTACTATAAATAGTATAAATTTTTTGTATGTATTGGAATTCAATTTTTTTTGTTGGATCAAGGACATCAATACCAATAAGATATATATTTTTCAATTTTTTCTGGTAATCTACTATTTTTCCACATGTGTAGAACAGAGAGCTTGATTCTAAATGAAAAACCTATGTTTAATTAAACTAAAAAATGTATAATAAAAATAAAATATATTAAAACCATACTTGATGGAGAGCTCATTTCAAGGATTATAATCCTGCAGACTGGGTTTGTTAATTTGATTCCATTTTGATCCTCAACCTAAGACTCGAAACCCAAAAATTTGCATAAAATTACAGACGAAGGGGAGCAAGGGCAAAAAAGGGGGTGTTCATTCGAACCCCCTTCACTAGAAGGGGATGTTCATTCGAACCCCCTTCACTAGAAGGGGGGTTCAAATGAACATCCTCTATATGGTGATGAGGTAAAAATAAACTCATCAATATAATGGACTAAATACTTAACCTCACATCTTTCAACCATCCTTACCCTACCAATTAATTATCTTTAGGATAAGTAATTGCTTTCTTTTTGTGAATAGGCGTACAATCTTTATTTCTTGAAATTAGTCAAAATAAGCTAATTTACGCTGACTTAATGGTTTAGTTTTTGAGCATTGCATAGGTCAACTTCCACAATCGGTTACCATGCCAGTCAAATAGGTTTTAACGCAAACTTCAACACCATTGAAGACAAGCGAATGGGCGCCGTAACTTTAGAAGCATACATGATGGACTGAGTTTTTGTAGTTTTTGCTATTTTCAATTTTAAAGACTTTATGGCTCATGTCGAGCCTCTTGAATGTTTCATGTCATGAGATTTAAATTTTGTTAGTTGTTAACAATTAGTTAAAGACTTCACCTACTGAAAAGTAGGATTTTGTTAGTTGCTCTTATATAAATATGTAACTGTTGAAAACAATAATAGACAAAAGAATACCGTTATGCTGTCATATGTTTTTTGAGTTGCATACTTAATATGAATAAAATGAGATTTTTCGCCACGTTTGGAGTTACTGAGTAATGTGAATGGAGTTATTTTGAATGAAGTAATTTTGGAGTTACCTGTGTATTTGATCTGAGCTAGGTGTAGGAGCACCCAAGAGCTGGCCACTCGAGGGGTTGTAGATTAGATAGATAAGTATTTTACTTTTAATTCTGTACTTTCATTTAGTAGACAATAATTGGAATTGAAGTTTATTTTCATATTGTAATTCTGTTAAGATTAATCCTGTAGGTTATAGTTGAGTCTGTAGTCTTTGAGTTTAGTGTTTGAATTTCTGGAGCACCTTCTCTTAGTTGTTTCAGATTGTCAAATCATTTTCTGTTAGTTATTTAGATTGTTATCTTTTGTTAGATCAATGTTTCCTAGTTTCTTTATAAGCTTTACTTCTTCAAAAATTTATACATTTCTTAGTTTAATCATTTCCATGCTTTCTAGTTTAGTTGTTATGCTTTTTAGATTTATAGTTTTATGCTTTCTAGTTTAGTTATTTCAAGCTTTCTAGATAAATGATTTCCTGCTTTCTAAGTTTAGTGGCCTCTTAGTTTATAGTTTTATTTTAGCTGTCTAACATCTAGGAAACTAGAGGGAGATATTCAAGATGTCTTCTATTGCATACAACCTTTGGACACTACCCAATCAATATATTAATGTATTTATCAACTAAAGTGTTAGGGACTAATGACAACCTATCACTTTTTGGCGCCATTGCTGGGGACCTTCTTTTTCTAGTGTTAGTAGGAGATACCTTGAATACCTCTTTTAGGAATAAAAATAGTCCCTTGGCTTCTTTTTCTACATGGTTAGGAAATGAGGTCCCCATGGAAGGTTCATACCAAAAACCCCCCTAATCGATGTACCAACCACAAGTAGGGAGGAAGGAAACTCAGATCAAGAACTTACTGAGGAATTGACTGAGTAGGGTCAACCTGAGACCTTCCCACATATCCCAGAAAGAGAAAAAATAGTTGTAGAGGAGTGTATTCCTTTGCAAACTCCAGAGCCTCGCCCAACTGAGCAAATTTTTGAAGAGGACCACATTCCCTTCAACATCATGGGTGACCGTAGAAATGCCGCCAACAATAATAATCCTCCACCACCATGCACATTCACTTATCCTATTGCTATTGATGCAGATGACGATACGGCGATGAAAAATATCTCGCCAGCGTTCTTGCCAACCTTTCTAGGTTTGTCTACTGAGGACCTTGACTAGTTTCTATTTGAGTTTAAAGTCTTGTGTCAGACATATGACTACAAGAGTGATAACCAGAAACTAAAGCTTTTCCCCTCCACTCTGAAAGACTCAGACATGCATTGGTTTATGGGATTAGCTTCTCAATCAATAACCTCCTGGGATGAAATGGAGTCTGCCTTTTTGGAGAAATACCAAAGTTACTGTAGAATTAGCAATAGGAAAGAAGAATTGTTCAAAATAAGGAAAAATTAGGACAAAAGCCTAGAAGATTACCTGGATAGGTTTATCTTCTTATCTAAATGATGTGGTGGAGAAGTCATAAGTCTTGATATTTTGAAGACCCTATTCCTTAAGGGTCTCAATGATGAAGCTCGAAGGAGCTTGGATTTAATGGGAAAAGGAGACGTGTACCAACCGAGGCTCAATGATATTACTAAATTGTGTCGAAATTTATCCCGCACTCGAGGAGGTATCCAAAAGTCCACCATATTTAAAGGTTCCAATGAAATAAGCAAACTACGTGAAGAGCTAGCCAACTTCAAGACTGATATTCTTGTTTAGCTAAACACCATGTTAGACGACATACACGCTAAAATGTGAAATCCTGAGAATTTTTCCAATTACTGCCCCAATTTCCGAAACAAACATTTGCTAAGGGAATGCCCTTTAGACAAAGTTGGAAAAAATGATGTTTGTTAAGTTTGTGACAAAACTCACCCCACTGATCAGTGTGAGCTTCTGAACATCATTAAGAATTCCAAGAAAAGAACATCTCCGATTGAGGAAGAGATTAACGTTGTAAATCAAAGAACTGGAGGGAATTTTTCCTATGGACAAAATTCAAACTCTAACTGGAGAACTCAACCCAACTGGAATAATAATCAATGGGCAGCACCCTGGCCTCAAGCACCACCTCCAGTGCCACCTAATTGGGGAACTTATCCTTGGGGACCACCTGAATGGGAAAATTAATCTTGGGTCAATCCTCAGTGGCCTAACTAGCCTCAACAACAGTGGTACCCTCAGAATCCTATTCCTCAATGGAATCAACCTTAGCATCAGTTTTATATTGGTCCCAGAAGGATGCCTACTCAACAACAAAATATTTTACCACCTCCCTAGAATACTCAACAAAATGAACATGTTAACCAACCACAACTTCCGGTGTAATTCGTTCTGAACCCAAAAAAAAATCGCTCGAATACTCCAGTGTATTCCACCAAATAGGATAATGTCACTGGAATTAATGCGATACACTGTGGGAACTTGCAGTTGAGGTTTGGAAAAACACTTTCACAACTGACTATTGAAGAAATTCTAGACAAACCTATTAAGAAGTTTGTTGAGACAACTACAACAACGCCCACATCCATAGAAAAAGTCCCAAAAGCTACTCAAAATAAGCCCGACTCACCATCTTCAGCTGGAGCTTTCGACCTACCTCAAAAGGAGGGGGGTCAGTCTCCAATTGATCTTTTGAAGGATGCCACTCCTAAAGACAAAATTAAAGTACCTTTTCCAGAGCGTCTGAAACCAATCACCGTGAAAGATACTCTAGAAATGACCACACCTACTGAGAATGCATTGATATAAGAAATTAAACAGTTGTAGATTGAAGTCCCTTTGCTACAATTGATTAAGGAGATTCTTGAGTTGAACCAGCTAATCAAATAGTTGTGTATCAAAACCCTAGGGAGGAAACCAAAATGAATAAATACTATCCACATAAATGAATATCTAGTTGACTTGTTGGTTGGAATGACCACTGCTTCAAAATATGACGGTCTAGGTAGTCCACTTATAACAGTAACAGTTAATGAGGTAGCAATACCTAATGCCTTGGTGGACCTTGGAGAAGCTATTAACATAATGGCTGTTGATGTGATGGAAAAGTTGGGACTTGCTGATTTACGTCCCACAACTACAGTCTTGTAGATGGAAAATCAATCCATAGCTATTCCCAAAGGTGTCATTGAAAATGTTCTTGTTAAGGTGGATGAATGGCAATATCCAGTAGATTTTCAAATAATTGAGTCCCTTACACCTAAAGACAGCTATCCAATAATTCTCGGAAGACCATGGCTGGCTACTGTTATAGCCAAAATTGACTGCAGAGAGGGAGGAATGACCATTTCACATGGACCTACTAGCAAACATTTGTTTTTGTATCCTCCTGCCAAGCCTGCCGAGCACAATAAAGTATGGGTTGATGAACCAAAAAGCCCCAATGGACAGGAAAATTTGGCTTCAATGGCCATGGTAGTCATCAAACAACATGGTGAAGAATTAGAGGATGAATTGGAAAACAACGTGGATAGTTTACTATGGATTCAAGTGGTGAGAAAATGATAGACATAGAAGAGATCCTAGGACACCCAATCAACATAGATCATACTGAATTTGATAATGCCAGTTTCATTGGATTTCCTTGTCCTTTGACAAACTTAGTTCCAAAAATGCACCATTTCTTTGCAGACGTTACCAGGCTTCATAAAACCATACCTCATAGTTGTCCTCTCAACACCTTGACAAGGCCCATGTACATACTGTCACATCCAGCCATCTGGGAGTTAAAACCATTATGTTGCTGCTAGGAACAACTTTGAACATTAACGGTTGGTTGATTGAGCCAGAAGAACACAAATTGTTTGACACCCTGATGAATAGATCTAAAGCTTTCGTTTGGGACTATATAGATATGAGAGGAATACACCCAAGTGTTTGTACTCATCATATCTATACTGAGGATGTTTGACCTGTTCGCCAACAACAACGAAGACTCAATCCTGCCCTGAAAGACATCGTTAAAACTAAAATTGAGAAACTCCTACAAGTAGGGTTTATTTATTCGATTTATGACAACAAATGGGTGTCACCTTTGGTTGTGGTTCTAAAGAAAAAAAAAAGTGGAGAGTGTGTGTGGACTATAGGGAACTTAACAAAGCAACACACAAAGATTATTTTCCTCTACCATTTGTAGACCAGGTGCTGGATAACTTGGTTGGGAGGAAATATTTTTCATTCTTGGACAGATTTAGTGGTTACAACTAGATACAGGTAGCAGTAGAAGATCGGGATAAAATGACTTTTACCTGCCCTTGGGGGACATTTGCATATCGGGTTCTTCCTTTTGGGCTATGTAATGCTCCTGCAATGTTCCAGAGGGCTATCCTGGATATATTTGCTGAGTTTGTGAATGAGTGTGTGGAAGTTTATGTGGATGACTTCAATGTATATGGTTCAACCTTTGATGAGGCCCTCCAAAATCTAGATAAGGTGTTGAAGCAATGTGAGGATCATCATTTGTCCCTAAGCCATGAAAAATGTCTGATAATGGTAGAACAAGGAATAGTGCTGGGACACCATATTTCAGCTGAAGGGATTAAGGTTAATCCTAATAAAATTGAAGTAATACAAAAAATTGAGACTCCAAAAATCCAGACTGATGTCGGAAGTTTCTTAGGGCATCCTGAATATTATCAAAGATTCATAGAAAATTTCAGCAAGATCACAACCCCTATGTTTTCCCTTCTTCAGAAGAATGTAGAGTTCATCTGGACACCTGAGTGTCAGTCATCATTTGAAATCATCAAGGAGAAACTCATCTTTGCTCATATCCTTTGTGGACCTAATTGGAACCTTCCATTCCATATCTATGCTGATGCATCTGATGATGCCATTGGAGCGGTTTTAGGATAAGAAGATGAGAATGGAGGAAAATTTGCCATATATTTCATCAGTAAGAATTTGACTCCAACATAAAGGAATTATACCGCAACGGAGAAAGAATTATTGGATGTAGTTCATGTAATTACTAAATTTCAACATTATATCACATGATATAAAGTCACAGTGTACACAAATCACTCAGCCATCAAGTACCTTATGAATAAACCTATAGTAAATGCAAGGATAATTAGGTGGTTGCTTCTCCTTCAAGAATTCAATGTAACAATTATTGAAAAACCAGGGAAGTCCAATGCAGTCGTAAATTTCTTATCCCAAATTAAACATGATGGTGATTGTGCTCCAGTACAGGACGAGTTCCCAGATGAAAATCTGTTCGCCATCTCTACTAAAACCCCTTGGTTTGCCGATATTGCAAACTACTTGGTCACTGTAGAAGTACCACCTCATTTTACATCAAAACAAAAGAAACACCTTGTTAGAGAAAGTTCCCCCTTAAAATGGATTAATGGGATCCTATTTCGATGTGGACCTAATATGGTTCTACGATGCTGTGTTAGGGAAGATGAGACCTATAGTATCCTTAGAGCCTGTCATGATGATCCTTTTGGAGGGCATTATTTTGCTAAAAGGACAACCCACAATATTTTGGGAGCAGGATACTACTGGCCTTCTATGCATAAGGATATCAAGAAATATTTTTGTAGATGTGATGAATGTCAAAGGGTAGGGAGACCAACTGCATCTAATGAAATGCCCCTACAGCCTCAGGTAGTCCTTGAACCATTTGAAAATTGGGGATTGGATTTTATCGGTCCTATAAACCCTCTTTCACAAGGAAAAGAGTACATTTTGGTCTATAACGACTACTTTACTAAGTGGGTAGAAAGGGAGAAACAAGTAGCTAATTTCCTTTACAACAAAATTTTCCTCAGATTTGGAGCCCCTAGGAAAATTGTCATAGATCAGGGCCCCCAGTTGATGTCTAAAGTTCTGTTAGCCTTCATAGATCATTTCCAAGTGAGCTACAAGAAGTCCTCACCCTACCACCCTCAGGTGAACGGACAGGTCAAAGTCACTAATAGGGAATTGGAAAACATTTTAACAAAAATAGTTTCATCAAGAAGGAAAGACTAGGCTCGAAAATTACCTGAAGCCGTTTGGGCTTATAACACCACCTGGAAATCAACTACTAGGTATAGTCCATACTATTGGAAAGAGACACTACACAAGTTATCTAGTGTTGTCATTGATGGCAACCCTAGTTAGTGATTTGATCCACATGTCTGTATTTGATCATACCGGAAGTCAGATCGAAGTTTTGTGTTAACTGTCAAGGCTAAACAAAGCATCTGATAGAATTGTGTTCATCAATTCATATGCAATTTTCTGTTATCATTTTGAGTTGTGGATCTTAGGGAAGTTCGTTCAATGTATAATCTATGTTATCCTTGAATCTTAGAGCCTCATAGCGATCCGTGTGCAAGTTAGAAGATTCGGTTGTTTAATTTTTTGTTCATTAGTGCATGAAGGCCGACTTGGTGGATATAGCTGTTGTGGATATTCAAGGAGTAATTGCTTAAGTGTTTTTATGCTTGAGCATGTTTATTTGGGTCCTCACTATGTTGTGGCCAACTTTGGTTGGTGCGCATTGAATATTATTCATGGATTGAGCCGACAGTTTGTAAATATTTTCTATTTTATTGGAGCCGACCTGTAGTGATTAAATTCTTGTTAGCGGATATATATAAGCAATTGACAATATAATTTGGAGATATGAGGGAAGTGAATTGATGCATGTTGCGAATTCCAAAAGGTTTTATGCACAGTTTTGCTTTCATATAAAAGGATTTGTGATGCGAATGAAAGCAGAACAAAGCAAAAGAACAAAATCTGACAGAAGGTCAAGAATTTGATTAATGTGCTTAACCGAAACTATTCTTAGGAATTTACAGTAGACGTTATTTCATAGTTCACCACCCCATTTGTCTTTTGACACTAATTCGATTAAGGTCCTATTAATTTGGCTACTTTATCTCCGATTCAAAAATTGAAAGTTGTATCATTTTCTCAGGCTAACACTAGGGAAGAATTGTTGAAGTATCACATTGAGGACAGTGAGCTGTTGAGTCTCACATCTGACATCCTGGAGATAATCATGCCTACTCATGTTAAGGATCCATCCGGTTCTCCATCCGGTGAGCTGAAGAAGCTTATTAATTCTGTAAGTACTCATTTTGAGTCCCTTGAGAAGTCAGTTGAGGTCAAGGTACATAAGGAATTTGATGATAAAAGGTTCAATAAGGTAAAGTGCATGATTGCTAATGAAAAATAATTATTAGCTACCTGTGTGAAGAATATTCAAGGTGCTTTGTCTGAAGGTGGAAAGATCTATAAGTCATGTTTATCTTTGTCTAAATTTATTGAGGACAATGAGAAGAAGATTAGGGATCATGAGAAATAGTTAGCTGATATTTCTGAAACCTTTGATCCTTTAACTGTTTCTGTTGGAAAGAAAGAAGGTCAAGTTATATCCCTACTTGACAAGATAAAGAGTTTGAAGCATGATAATGATAGAATTATGGAAAGAGCATGTGAGCTTAGAGGCCTAATTGGTCCTAAGATAGAAACAATGTTGAGTGCATTGAAGGAAGCTGAAGATGCTATGGTGGTCTGTGATCCGACGAACCTTGAATCAATAGATATTTGATCTTATTTATTCTGTGGTCACATGACTATCTTGGAGAGTCTCAAAAAGAGTTGGGACACAATTTTGAGCTTATTAAAGACCAATTTTGCAGATCTATTCAAGTTTGTGTAAGTTGTACACATGCAGTTTGAAGTTTTTGTTTGATTTTTGGTATGCAGATTCCTGCCTTTTCCATTGATGTCAAAGGGGGAGAATGGGACAGTGAAAAATTCCTTAATCATCTCAGGGGGAGTTGTGTTTTTGAAGTTTTGAAGGTTGGCAGCGTATTCATGTTGGTACTGATTTGACACTTAGTCATTTTTCACTAAGTGTTGCCATCAATGCCAAAGGGGGAGATTGTTGGAAAGAGACACTACACAAGTTATCTAGTGTTTTCATTGATGGCAACCCTAGTCAGTGATTTGATCCACATGTCTGTATTTGATCATACCAGAAGTCAGATCGAAGTTTTGTGTTAACTGTCAAGGCTAAACAGAGCATCCGACAGAATTGTGTTCATCAATTCATATGTAATTTTCTGTTATCATTTTGAGTTTTGGATCTCAGGGAAGGTCGTTCGATGTATAATATATGTTATCCTTGAATCTTATAGCCTTGTAGTGATCTGTGTGCAAGTTAGAAGATCTGGTTGATTAATTTTCTGTTCATCAGTGCATGAAGGCCGACTTGGTGGATATAGCCGTTGCGGATATTCGAGGAGTAATTGCTTAAGTGTTTTTATGCTCAAGCATGTTGATTTGGGTCCTCACTATGTTGTGGCCGAATTTGGTTGGTGCGCTTTGAATATTATTCATGGATTGAGTTGACAGTTTGTAAATATTTTCTATTTTATTGGAGTTGACTTGTAGCGATTAAATTCTTGTTAGCGAATATATAAGCGATTGAAAATATCATTTGGAGATATGAGCAAAGTGTGTTGATGCATGTTGCGAATTTTAGAAGGTTTTATGAATAGTTTCACTTGTGCAAAAGGATTTGTGATCTGAATGAAAGCAGAACAAAGCAAAAGAGCAGAATTTGACAGGTCAAGAATTCGATTAATGTGCTTAACTAGAACTATTATGAGGAATTTGTAGATTTTATTTCATAGTTCACCACCCTAGTTGTCTTTTGACACTGATTGTAAGGTAGTGAGCCTTTCTATTTTTGAGCGGTGAGCTCTAGGCAGTGCGCCTTAATGCAAGTGCATTCCCATTTTGTAAAACATCTTTTTGAGTATACTCAGATGATATTGTGGATTGACATCCACTGTGGTTTTTCCCCTAATAGGGTTTCCATGTAAAAAATCCATGTGTTATGGTGTTGTGGCTGCTTTTTTTATGTTCATGCATCTTTCTCTTGGTTGAATGTTATAAGTGCTTTAAAGATCAGATTAACATAGTTAAAAATTGCAGAACACTGATTCACCCCACTCTTAGTGTTCCTTGATTCCAACAAATACGAGTTATTTTTTGGGGAGAAACCTCTCTTGCCCATTGAATTTGAACTCCAAACTCTTAGGATAGCCATGGAGTTGGGTAGAGATCTTAAATGAGCCCAGATAGAGAGAGTTTTATAGCTTATTGAATTGGATGAACTTCATTTGGATGCCGTCCATCAAACAAAGCTGGTACAACAACACAAGGTTTGGCATGATAAACATATCAAGGAGAGAGAATTCCATAATGGGGATTGGGAATTATTGTTCGATTCCAAATACAATGATCACTAGGGAAAACTCAGAACACATTGGCTTGGACCCTATGAAATTTTTGAGTTATTTGCCAATGGTTCGGTTCAGCTAAAACCCATTGATGGTGACACCCGAACTCTCCTAGGTAATGGAAACTGATTACACAACTACCATAAGCCTGCTAATAGAGAGGAAATTACAAAAATGGTAGAAATGCAGGGAGAAATCTAGTGCATTGACTCTAATATGGCAGAGTCAATATAGTTTTGTCCATAATGAATGTAAAAAAAAAATGGGTCTGTGTGTGTGAATTTACTTCATTTCAGAATGTTTCTTTCAATTTCTTCATCAACTTCACCATTTGGATTTGGCTAAATTTTGTCTATATTTTGAAGGATTTCATTTCTTTGGTAAACACAAATTTTGACGCACCCTGCTGCGATGCTTTGGAACTTGTTGACTCGGTTGCTGCGATGCTCTGAAACTTGTTGCTACTATGCTCTGGAACTTGTAGAACTGACTTGTGCCGTTCCCCATTATGATCTTGCATTCTGATGCATCACTCAATGATTCTTTGGGAAGTCAAAGGCCAAAATGTCACATTCTTCTTCCTTTTTCTGGCTGCATCTTCCAGCGATGCTCCAAAATTCTTCTTCCTTTTTCTGGCTACATCTTCCAGCGATGCTCCAAAATTCTTCTTCCTTTTTCTGGCTGCATCTTCCAACGATGCTCCAAAATTCTTCTTCCTTCTTCTAGCTACATCTTCCAACGATGCTCCAGAATTATGTTTTTCCTTTTTCTGGATGCATCTTCCAGCAATGCTCCAGAATCATGCTAATTCTTCCTTCTGGAGGCATCTTTCGGCGATGCTTTGGAACTTGTCCGGACGCTCCAGAAATTTTTGGTTTTTGCTCTGACCGCATCATTCGATGATGCTCAAGAAATTTTTGGTTGCTACTCCGACTGCATCTTTCAATGATGCTCTAGAAATTTTTGGTTGCTGCTCCGACTGAATCTTTCGACGATGCTCCGAAAATTTTTGGTTGCTGCCCCGGTTGCATCTTTCGACGATGCTCCCGAAAGTTTTGGTTGTTGCTCTGGCTACATCTTTCGATGATGCTCCAAAATCTTTAATTTTGTTGCTGTATTCCAAGGACATCTTTCAATGATGCTCCAAAACTTTTTCTTCTTCCACCTCGGTTGGATTTTTCGGTAATGCCCCAGATTTTTTGTAAATTTTTTCCTTTTTCCAGAATTTTGATTTTTCCTAAGTTTTGCGCATGCCCAACATTTAATTTCGCTACCACCTCGAGATCCACTCCCCAATTTCCATTTCACCATATCATATCAAATCTTTTCATAATAAATGAAATTATTATGAAAACCCTTTTGTGATAATAATTTTTTCCATCATTTAAACCATCCCATCCATGTCATAATTATCCACCACCACCCTCACCAAATCATGTAACTATCTTATTATGTCAGCAAAGGTGAGTGATGTTCGATTTAATGACAAGACGTAAGGTGCGTATGAATTTATTTACTTAAAGTTAGTAATTATTTTGAATATAGATTAATTAATTGGCATGAACCATCCCCTCTCTCAATTTTGAAAATTGTGCCATCGCACGATTGCTAAAAGTACTGCAATGGTTGCGTAATTTCCCATGTAAAATTGTCATGATTACTCAGTAAGGACTCAAGTAAGGTGATTAATTCCTCTTCCATTGGTTATATCGAAATTGTGTCCCTTTTCATCTACAATTCAGTTAATTGAAATAGGGAAAACATTACAGAGTTCCACAAAATTTAGTAGAGTGGCAAGGGAAGGTAAAATGGGAGGAGCCAAGAAAAATTCTGAACTAGCCTCAACAACTCAATTGTTGGCATTGAGTAATGTTGCAGGCCTATTTCAAAAAGTCAGGTGGCTGGAATTTATGAAAAAGTTCGAGGGATATACCGAGCAGCTGGTAAGAGAATTCGTAGAGAATTTTGTAGACGGACAAACTGTGGTGCGTGGCAAGCGTTTTTGGGTAAGTCTGAAAATTATTGCTCATCTTTCTAGTCTTGAGAATAGAGGCATTGATTTAAATGAAACTACCAATATTACCTATCAAAGACTGGTAGAATTGTTTCATAAGGAGGGGGAGCCTCAACCTATAGTCACCATAAGTACTAGGGGACAAAACAAAGGTTTTCATAGAATTTCTATCCCAGAAGCCTGGAGAACTGTCGTAGCCTAGATAATAAAATATTTTACCTATGAAGGACAAATAACTACGGTGGTAGGACCCCCTTTCCGTTTGCTAATTCATTTGCACCATGGCATTGAGGACCCTTCTCTTAGGGTTAATTTACTAGCATTTTTGTGTCATTCAACTATCACCATGATGGAAAAATATAAAGTTGGGACAGGGCAGCTCAAACACCATGGCCTTATATAGTTGATATGCAAGTACCATTTTCGTGAAAAGCCAGAAAGGAAGTGGCAGAAATTTCTGCAAAAAATTGAAAAAGTAGAACCTGAAAAACCACTTGAGGAGGGAGAGTCCTCTAAAAAAAAGAAAAATATTTAGAAGAACCCTCCTTTGAGGCCTTAGGTTCTCTTGAATCCCAACATACTTCAACGAATCCTAGCGGCGATGCGTCGAAAACTTTTCTGAATGTGTTAAAAACCCCAGGACAGTCAGGGGATGTGGAAATTGTGAATTCTGGAGAAGAAGAAGAGCCTCCTAGCAAGAGGAAGAAGCAGACTAAAGGTACTTTTCAAACAACCCCTCCTCTTCCAAGAAGCAAGAGGTTGTTTGCAGAGTCTAGTGAAACTATGCCCTATGACATAGGAAGTACCTCTAAAAAGAAAAAGCCTAGGACTCAAACAAGAATATTGGAAACTAAAAAATCAGCCTGGTGATGAGGAAGTAAGTGAAATAGAAAAGCAATTTGATCAATCCCCCAGGGCTGAAGAGAAGAGAACGCCATCTCCAAAGGAGCAGGTTGAGGAAAAAGTACTTTCGCCACATTCTGTGGAAATTGAAGATGAACCTATGGGGGGATTCTCCCCTTTTCTTGACAGAATTGAAAATGTACCTAGTACCAAGGAAAATGTACTTCATGTTGACAGAGAAATTACCAATCCATCTTTCTCTGTGGACATAGGGGATGCAAAATCTAGTCAGAAAAAAGGAGGAATTAGAGAAATTGGAGGCAAAAATTATTGAATTAAAATCCTGATTACAAAGGAATGAAGAACAAATCACCTAGCAACAAGAAGAAATTGAAGCACATGCTACAATTGTAAGTAAAAGGGATCAAGAGATTGCAAAATTGACAATGCAGATAAAGAAAAAAGACAAGGACATTGAGCAGTTGCAGTACCAAATACAACAATGGAATCAACAAAGCAAGCAACATATGGTTGATCTATCTGAGAAAGACAAGCATATTCAAGGTTTGAAAAATAATGGACTAAATACTTAACCTCACATCTTTCAGCAATCCTTACCTTGCCAATTAATTGTCCTTAGGATAAATAATTGCTTTCTTTTTGTGAATAGGCATACAATCTTTATTTCTTGAAATTAGTCAAAATAAGCTAATTTCGCTGACTTAATGGTTTAGTTTTTGAGCATTGCACAGGTCAACTTCCACAATCGATTACCATGCTAGTCAAAGAGGTTTTAACGCAGACTTCAACACCATTGAAGACAAGCGAATGGGTGCTGGAACTTTAGGAGCACACATGATGGAGCGAGTTTTTGCAGTTTCTATTATTTTTCAGTTTTAAAGACTTAATGGCTTGTATCGAGCCTCTTGAATGTTTCACGTCATGAGATTTAAAGTCTGTTAGTTGTTGAAAATCATTTAAAGACTTCACCTATTGAAAAGTAGGATTTTGTTAGCTGCTCTTATATAAATATGTAACTGTTGAAAACAATAATAGACAGAAGAGTACCGTTATGCTGTCACTATGTTTTCTGAGTTGCATACTTAATATGAATAAAATGAGTTTTTCCGCCACCTTTGGAGTTACCGAGTAATGTGAATGGAGTTATTTTGAATGAAGTAATTTTGGAGTTACCAGTGTATTTGATCTTAGCTAGGCGTAGGAGCACCCGAGAGCTGGCCACTCGAGGGGTTGTAGATTAGATAGATAAGTATTTTACTTTTAATTCTATACTTTCATTTAGTAGACAATAATTATAATTGAAGTTTATTTTCATATGTGTAATTATGTTAAGATTAATCCTGCAGGTTATAGCTAAGTCTGTAGTCTTTGAGTTTAGTGTCTGAAGTTCCGAAGCACCTTCTCTTAGTTGTTTCAGATTGTCAAATCATTTTCTGTTAGTTGTTTAGATTGTTATCTTTTGTTAGATCAATGTTTCCTAGTTTCTTTACAAGCTTTACTTCTTCAAAAATTTATACATTTCTTAGTTGAATCATTTCCATGCTTTCTAGTTTAGTTGTTATGCTTTTTAGATTTATAGTTTTATGCTTTCTAGTTTAGTTATTTCAAGCTTTCTAGATAAATGATTTATTGCTTTCTAAGTTTAGTGGCCTCTTACTTTAGAGTCTTATTTTTGCTATCCAACATCTAGGAAACCCGATGGAGATAGTCAAGATGTCTTCTATTGCATACAACCTTTGGACACTACCCGGTGAATATATTAATGTATTTATCAACTAAAGTTTTAGGACCTAACAACAGCCTATCATATGGCGCAAGTTGGTGTTTATTAGAAGGGGGGGTTCATTCAAAGGGGGTGGATGCCATGCATGTTCAAACAAAGCCCCTTCATGCAAGTCATTCAAAGCCATTTTAAATTTTTTTGATGGGCGTTTCTAATTTTTCTTTGTGAAAAAAATTGTAACCCACTATTGTGGGTTCACCCCAAGACTCACACTAGAAATGATAAGCATTTTCATCAACTAAATGTACTCTAATTTTCATTTTGCAAACACTCATAATAATGCAAACGTGCACATTCAAGATAAGACAAGAACACTAATTTGACAAAACAATCATGTAACAATTTCTAAGTGAGTGTGTGTATTCCATTACTACCTTTCAATTTCACAAAGCTAGATTACCTCTCTCCAAAATTTTTCTCTCCCTCATGATGGTGATGATCTTTCTATAGCACTCATAGAAATAACACTACACTTTAGTCCATGTTAGTACCCATAATTGAAATAAAATTCAAAAATTCTTTGAAATGTTTCTTCTTATCCAATTATGTCTTAATCATCTCAATGATTAAATAGTAAAAATAATTTTGCACATTTCCATAACTTTGAAATTGTATTCGTGCACATGTGTACCCATGCTTACCATACCCTTTTAGTTCAATAAGTTGACTAGGTTGCTTGTTATTCCTCTTCAATGTTCCTGTCTTTTCTTATACACACTTGTGCTATTTTCGCTCATTCAAATATCAGCGCCTCATAGAAAAATCATATATTGTAAGGAAAAAGACTACAACTTCAAAATATGAATAGCTTTAAACAAGATCACAACTTGATCATATATATATATACATAGAAATATATAAAATTCATTCACATGCATCCTTTCATAAGCGATATTCATGTGTATCTATAGATCATCTATGTAATGACCCTGGTGTTCTACTCAATAAAATTTTCAATGTTTTCACCTCAAGTGAATGAACCATGATGCCATAACATAGAACTAATTTTTTTTCTTTTCCATAATGTAAATTACAAGCGTGCATTTGAAATAAACACTATTCCAAACTTCCATTGCATTTCATTGTAATTTCACAAATCTCTCCATAATATAGATTTCATATTGAATAAACTCGAGTTTATCATTCATGATTACAACCTTCCATATAAATGGGTACAAGATAGATAGATATGTAGCTATCCTTAGCTTCATTGGCAATAGATATACAAATTTGTCCTAATGCTTCCACATTGGTGCATACATTCTAGATGTCCCCGTTCTTTGGTGCATACACTCTAGTTGTCCCCAATATTGGTGCAAACATCCTCAAACCTCGATTGCCAACTGATGAGGGGAAGCATCACTCAAGCACTTTTCCGCCAACCATGGACTCAATGTGGTCCCCCACACATCTACCACATATGGTAAGATGGCCATCCCTTCGATAAGGAGATTGGTATGGTAACCTCATAACAATAGCCTTCTTGAGCTTAGTGTTGTGTCCTACATAACTAAAACTTGTATCCACTACAATCCTAAAATAACATGCATAAAAGGAACACAGTGAATTGGCAATGCAACCAGTGGAAAATTACACTACTTTGGCCAAAGTATTCTCACCCAATACTTTGAGTGATAGTCATCCTATTCACATACACTACCCTAGCTCAGTTTGGATTATGAATATTCATATACTATGCATAGGTAATTTCCTTCCATAGGTAATCTTTTACCTTAGAAATAACCTATTCCCTTTTTCCAATTCACAGTGATATTTCTATAAAGTATTTACATGCATAAGTTATCCCCTTCATTGGAAAATCCAATCCCAAGAATAACCTATTCCAAATCACAATGATACTCCTCCTAAATATTCACAATGTGCATAAGTTATTCCCTTCACTAGACAATTAATTCCGAGGAATAAACTATGATCCCTTCATGACTCTAACTTTACAAGAGCTTCATAATAAATAACTTTATATTCTAAAGTATAGCTTACATAAGCATCATCTTATCATAGAATAAATAATCAACAATAAATGACTCCATTTAGGAATACATATCATTCAATATGTGATACTCATTAAGAGTATAGTCTCATTAATGAATGACCTCAATCGAAGAATAATCATACCAATAAATGATTCTATTCGAGAGTGTAATCTCCTTGGTAAAAAGGGTTTAGAGTAGAATCTTATCAATAATATGACTTCATATCAATAATATAAAACAACCAATCAGGTAACAACTCCAATTCAATGGGTAATCCCACCTATGGCTCCAATCAAATAGTAATTCACAAACTCAAGTGATCAACGTAATCACATAGGTGAGTCTCAACCTTGTTATATCCTAATCCTAGGATTAAGTCAACAATCAATAATCGGTCCGATAATTTAGGTTAATCTCAGCCTATGTGTTCCAACCGAAGATCAATTAAACAACCCAACCAAGTAGGTTATTTGCAACCTAATGGTTCCAAATGGTAATCAAGTAAATATCCCAATCCGCATAGGTAATTCTCAGCCTAGGGTTTTAATCATTAATCAAATAAACTTCTCAACCCAAATAGGTTATTCTCAACCTTGGGTTTCATTCAAAAGCAAAGTAATGATCAAGTGTTCATTCATGTATAGCTTAGAAATATGCCATCTCATACTATCATATATTTCATACTATCATTGATGTTGTATTGTTAAACCTTATCATTCCTAAGATTTCCTAGTCATTATAGGCTAATAGTGTCAAGTCACTTCATAAAATTGATACATTTCACATTATACATGTAGTGTAGACTATCTATGTATAGAAACATCATCATCTGAATTCCCATATAGGGTATATAAAAGTATTAAATAACTTCTTTAAGATATTCTTGCTTTCATCAATCCTAGTATATAATACTATTGATAACATCCACCCTTTAATATGGAGTATGTACAAACACTTCATAAGGAAATCATGACAACAAGATTCTTTTCCTTTTCAATAAGCAATAGATCATTTCTCTATTTCAAGTAATCTAATGTAATTCCAAATAGAACATACAAGACATTCAATCTTTCACTAAAACAGATAAACGTAAAGAGAATAGAATCTGATGCATGTTAATCGATTTAATCCTATTGAATCACTAGTTCTTAAGCCAAGCCCCCTCTTAAAATCAACTTAGCAACTATTCCTTCTCAAATTCCTCTCACTATTATTTCCTCACAAAATACCTCTCAACAAAATAAGAACCTCACAAATAAAAAGCAATAGAATGGAGAATGTGTGATTATGCATAGAAAAAGCATATCCAAATGAGGTAAGAGTGCCTCTATTTATACCCAAAAACCAACATCTACAGGCTAGAAACAAGGCCAATGAATTGATACTTCTTAGCTCAACTCAATCAACTCAGCATGATAACCAAAAGGTGGAAAAATCCTACAACAGGTTGACTCTTTTCATGCCAACAACATGTTGACTAATTCATATTTGTACATGCTCTATACTGGAAATTGACTTACAAGTTTACGAGATTTCTATTGAATCACTGAGTTCATAATATGGCACCAACAATTCGCCATATTCCCTATAATTTAGCTTGCTGTTCCACAGAAGAATAAGTCAATACTTCAATTGCCTACATTTCCATAGAGTTTGACTTTATCTTGCATAAAATTCTCACGTATTGGCTGGCTTAGCTTCCATGCGCTGCCCATGCTCTCTTCGAGTGCATTTAAATTACAATACAATGACTTGTATATCTTATGCACTATAAATGATATGTTACCCAACATACTAACTACATACAATGTTATTAACCTATGCGAGGTTCAAATTCATTTCCATGTGTTATCCATTTGCTGCACGTGGTTCCTATGTATGTATTTCTACTTACATACATATGCACATTCTTATGCTCTTATGCACAAAAATACATATATATACCCATATACATGTTTATAGTTCACGTACATATGAATCGACATAAAGCTCAAAGACTCAAAGATTCATTCACGATAACTTGATCAAATAATCAAAGAAATCAAAGACATTTTCTCAAGCATTTCAATCCTTCCCTAAAGGTTACTTGGTTCCAACCGACCCGACTCAACTAGACCAACTAGGGTGTGAGTGTGTGAATTCTTGGTAAGGAAAAATTTAGAGGTTACCAAACCAAGTTCCTCTCTTGAGTGATACTTCCCCTCCCTTCCGGAGGTGTGAACCTGTACTTGCATCCAACTTAGCATATAGTAATAGTAGTCAGATGCTCACATGAAATCCATATGCATAATAAAACTCTAGTATATTCATATTCCAATACATGTTCTTTCATTGTACTTCATCAATATAAACATAATTAATCCTTCAAAACAATAACATCTTAATATCTATTCAGTATTTTATTCATTTATCAAACATATCAAAATCATGATTTGCATTCATTATCCTATTTACTCATGAAGGTAAAAGTAACTTAGTAACAATAAGATGGGGTGTAACAATCTACACATACAATCAAATTATCAGAAAAGTATATTGTCCTTATAAAATTATGCTCATATGGAGACTCAATTGTGATCCAAGAATGCCAATGTATAGGTGTAAAATTTAATCAATAATCAACTCAATAGAGATATTCACAAGGTGAGAAATAATTTCTATACATGTTACATATTCACATAAGAAAAATACAACACTATGCCAATGGTGGTGTATAATACAAGAAATAAAAAATTAATGATATGTGAACATAATTTATGAAGTCTGTAGCTACCATGAATCCACACATGGCTAGTCAAAGACAAAATCATGATTTAGGTGCTTTTCCACCCAACCATGTAGTTTATACTTCCACGAAATTCTTCCTACTTGAAGATCTATTGACCCTACATGAATTGCCTAGATACCTCAAAATATTTTGGGGTAGGGCGAATCTGGTGCAAGCTTGTAACATCTACTTTCATATATTTATATATATAATATAGCAATGTCTTATTTACAAGATGTGGTAGAGAATTATATTAAATAAAATTTTCTAGGCTAAATCATCTTTTTCAATGACATGGGCTTTGGCCAAAGCACTTGAAAATATTGGAATCTTCTTGAAAAGAGGAAGTCCTCTGTTGTTCCAAATTCGACACCCATCCTAGAAGGTAAAATCGTCATCACTTACACTAATGCATATCAACATATACACACATAGAGAAAACAATTTAGCACATCTCGCATAAATGCAAAGAATATATTTATATCATTCACATAGAGTAATTTAAATCTTCTCATGATTATCCATACACTGCATATCGTATCATTCATCATACATAGCATCATTTATGCCACTTGTCACAAGATTTAAGACATCATTCAATCATGATATAAATACAAGTTCGGTACGTTCTCCACAATCTACTCCCTCAAACATTCTATCATTATTCATGGTGAACTTGATAGGTTACAACACTTAAAACAACATAGAACCACCAAATGTCAAGCATTTGGAATAGTAACTAGGAGATGTGAAATAAAACTCAAAAGACAGAAGAATCATAAAATTCAACACTAAGTCAGAAAATATTGATAATTTCAACAATAAATCAAGTACGACCAAGGGTCACAAAATTGATAGTCAAAAGAGTTGGTGACTAATTCCGATCATAAGAAAAACTCAAAATATAAATGCTGGTACTTATAACACAAGAAATATTTTCATCAATAAATCAAAATAAAGTAACAAATTGGAACACTTCATATAACTGAGTGACTGACACTAGTCACATAGAGGGAGTAAATGGTTGCATGAAACCTTTCATCCAAGGTGAGCTAGAGAACATACCCAACCATTTCATAAATTGAATCATTTTCAACTGCAATTCCATGAAATAATTCTAATATTAATACATGCATCCATGAACTTCTCAACACACAAATATTTTTAATGCAATGCAAGAAGAAAGAAGACATAAGAAAAAATAATTCTCACATTATGTGTGGAAGTTAGATTCACTCAATACATTACATTCACTTGGAATATTATAATCTCAAGGATTTGTTGCATATGATCACTTCTATTACTTGTTCATGCAAGGGTATTATGATTTCCAAACAAGATCTCATTAACTTATACAAAAGATGACTTAATCATTCAACCATGCAAGAACTACCCACATAAGGCACTTACACAATCTACATCACAAGTCACTATCACAATATTGGTACAATGATATCCACATACTTACTAAGGTCAACATAATAAAGGCACTAGGCCCAACGAACACAATACCATCATGATTTAGAGTTTATATTGTTGAATAGGAAAAATGAGAGGGGGGGTGAATCAGTTGTCACAAAATTAAACCTTTAATTCAATCACCGGAACTAGTACTTAATACTGCTTAAATGATTAATCATCAAATGCCAATGTAGAAACTCAAATCCAACACATAAACACAATAACGCCAGATTTACATGGAAAACTTAATGAGGGAAAAACCACGGTGAGGATTAACTCACACTATAGAGAATATCAAAACCGATTATAAAAAGGCTCACTACCTGAAATAAGGACTCACTTTCCAGAACAAGGACTCACTATCCAACATGGCTATAACCTGGGGGGATCACTACCACAGAGATACAAAGAAGACAAAGAAGACTTGTTACACAGAGACTACAATCCCAATGTAACAAAGGATTCCACCACATTCACTTGATCAACTTGCATGAATGATAGAGTTCACCTTCTGCTCACTACATCCAAAAACTTAGCATTAAGCTTTGCACTGATCTCCCACACTCTCAACACACACACTTACTGAATTGAATCAATGTCGCACCAAACTACACTTCCTCTTTTCTCTTATCTCTCTTCTTCTTCACTCTTGTACATTTTCCATGACTAACTCATCTTGTATTTATACCATCTTCAACTTTGAAACATATCCAAAGTTGGCCATCCAAATCCAAATTCAAATTAGGTCAACTCCAAAACATCCTAGGGTGGAATTAGAATGAAGGTGACCCAAACACACACTTCATAGGGATCCAAATAGATCCAACACACTTCATCATTCTTGAAAGTAGTATTTCACAGAAGGTCAACCAAACCAGTGTAAAACACATAGAACCATTAAGCACGAACTTTCCAAATGTAGAAATTAACTTCAATACAATTAGGGAAACTCAACTTTAGAACCACACATCATAAGACTTCATCAAAGAGAAATCCAGACCAACAACATTTCTCCCGAACCTCAACCAGAAACATAGAAAACCATTGTTCACAACTAGTGAACACAACTTGCACTGTACACTGAACCAACAACCAAAAATATGAATATAGCACCTTCTAGCAACCATGAACAATATATCTGAACCACACAACCACAAGAGAAAATCCAGACCAAAACTTGGAGCAACCACTGAACATATGCAACATCTCTTTATTACAATTTTCTCAATATCCTCGACATATACAACCAACAACAACTAGTGGATAACCAGTTGACTGATTGACATCAATGACAATACCTTCAATCTTTCCATTCTTGCAACAATCTCCCCCTTTGTCATTGATGGCAACACATGATGTGAAAACCATCAAAGACAACATACAAGCTCTGAATACACTTTTCTATTTCTCCCCTTTAGAAGATAAATTTTTATATGCTTCTTCTCCCAATCTTCCTTTCCTTTTTCACATGCTTCTTCTCCCCCTTTTACTTTAATGGTAAAGGAAAAATAATATTTTACATTGATTTCTACTTTGACATGAAAAACATAATACTCATAATGACAACACTTGATACTACTTGCTCCCCCTGAGAGGTAGCCAACAAAACATCAGACCAAAAGAAAGATAGATCCATAGATCCATAGGACTGATGCATCTATTTCAAGAAAGGATGGGAAATAACCCCCAACTTCTCCTGGAGATACTCAAAAGTATCTTTAGGAAGAGCCTTCATGAAAATATCAACAACCTGATCCTTCGTCAGAACATACTCAAGCTTTAATTCATTCTCCATGACCTTCTCTCTCAAGAAATGATATCTGATAGATATATGCTTCTTCCTTGAGTGCATCACCAGATTATTTGAAATGTTAATTGCACTTGTATTAGCACAAAAGATAGAAATATGATCATCATATACCACAGTGATATCTTTCAATGTCTGTTTCATCCATAGAACTTGTGTATAGCAAGATGCAGTAGCAATATAATCAGCTTCTGCAGTAGACAAAGAGACTTAATCTTGCTTCTTACTCGACCATGTCACCAATCTGCATCTAAGAAAGAGCACCACCACTTGTACTTTTCGTATCATCTACACATCTAGCCCAATCTACATATGTATAGGAACTAAGTGTAAAATCGATATCTTTAGGATACCACAATCCATAATCCGGAGTGCCATTCAAATATCTGAATTTTTTTTTAATAGCAGCAACATGTGTATCCTTAGGGTCTTCTTGAAATCTAGCCACAAGATAGATAGCATGCATGATATCCAGTCTAGTAGCAGTCAAATACAATATTCTGCCAATCATAGATCTATACTTGCTCTGATCAGTCTTAGGTGAATCATCATCTTTTCCCAATTTGCATCTAGTCACCATAGGAGTACTTATCGGTTTGGAACCATCCATCCCAAACTTCTTCAACATCTCTCTCGCATACTTAGACTACGAAATGAAAATTCCCTTCTCCGTTTGATTAATCTATAGCCCAAGAAAGAAATTCATCTCCCCAAACATAGACATTTCAAATTCTTTCTACATTTCTTTCGCAAACCTCTTGCACATATTTTTATTTCCTCCAAAAAAGATGTCATCAACATACACTACTACAATTTCCGTACCTTTGTTAAAACCTTGCTGAATCAAATACCTGTCTAACCTCACATTCCATGCTCTAGGAGATTGCTTCAACCCATATAAAGCTTTCTTTAATCTGCACACCATATCCGGTTGATCTGTCAATCAAAATCCTTCCGGTTGTTCTATATAAACTTCCTCTTCTAGTTCACCATTCAAAAATGTTGTCTTGACATCCATCTGATAGACCTTAAAGTCTTTATGAGCAGCAAATGCCAAGAGCATCCTTATACCTTCCATTCTTGCTACTGGAGAAATTTTTTCCTGAAAAATATATACCTTCTACTTGTGAGTAGCCTTTACACACAAGCCTCACTTTGTTTTTGTAGACACGTAAAATATACATGCACCTAATCTTGATTTCACTAACACTGGTTCATCCTGAATCATCTCCTTTACTAATCAATTTAATTGAATAATCTTTATTTGATTAAATTCATCATATTTCATCTCTTAATTAAATAAATCAAATTTATCTGATTAAGTCATCATCTCTTATTAATTAAATAAATCATTTTATTTAATTAATCTTATAGTTCCTCTTTTAATTAAATAATTCACTTTATTTAATTAATCTCTAAAGTCATCTCCTTTAAATTAAATAAATTAATCTTTATTTGATTTAATCTAACACCACCCTCTTTAATTAAATAAATCAAACTTTATTTAATTAAGTCTAAACCATTATTCATCTCATTTTGATTTATTTAAATCCTAAAATCTAAATCAAATTGTCAAATCAACTAAATTCTATCTAAATTAATCAAATCTTGATTAATCTTAATCTTAATCCATCAAATCCTCTAGCTTTTTCAACTTCCTCATGAATATCATTTTAATTGATTTATTAAATCTTCAATTACTTTCAAAAAGGCATCAATGTTGGAATATTCTCCAAGTTTGAAAAGTCCCTCCAAAAAGGTTTGTACATCCAACAAGGCATTTAAACCTCTTACATGTCCTTTTGCCTTAAGCCAAGTGGCATTAACTCCATTTTCTTCTCCCTCCAACATGTCACTTTCAAATTTTAAATTTGAATCTAATAGCATTTATCATGCACATTGAACAAAATGTACTCCACCTCCTTCAATTAGCATCTTGACAAGTGGCAGAATTTCATTGGTCCATCTTTAATCCCACATTCATCCTATTCTTCAATCCTCCATCCTTCTTTGTTATAAATAGAGGCCTCCTCTATTACATTTGATCATCCACAATCCATGTAATATTACCATGCTCATTTGGATCCAAAATCTTAGGCATTTTCATCTATTTTCATCCACATTTCATCTTTCATAGCTAGGTTATGGAGGATTTTCATCAAAGATCATCAATCTTCATCAAAGCTTGCAAGGAATTGGGAAAGGGCTATTTTCCACATCAAAACAACACCAATTCCCCCATGGGATTGAGAGTTTGAGCATTTGAATAAGATTTAGTTTGCTTTCATTTGTGTTCCTTTTATTTCTTGTTCTTCATGTTTCAAATGAATCTTATGGGGAATGTTGATTTAGACTTGTATAATGACTAATTTTGTGTTGTTTGTTCATGATTGTGCAGGTCTAGGATCACCATTCACATTTTGGTGCTAGAAGGAGGGCAGATTTGAAGAAATTAACACATTTTTTGGTCAAATTTTACTTTTTTTTATGTTTTTGTCTTTCTAGGTCAAAAAACGTCGTTGGAGGAAATTCCAACACATTTGTGGTCTCTGTTTTTCCAAACAGCACTGCTAGTTTCACCAGAGTGCTGCTGGAATCCTCAAACAACGCCTCTTTTGTTCCAGCGTCGTTGTTTGGACCCAAACAGTGCCGCTGCAAAGGGCCCTGCCTTTGCTTTCTTGCTTTTTCACTCAAACTTAAAATGGCCATATCTTGGTCATATTTTGGTCATTTTCGGAGTTTTTTTTTTGAAATGGTGTAGGTGTTTATCAACTTTGATAGAGTTCAAATTTTCAAATTTTCACCTAATTTCAAATCACAATGAAACTTGGTCTAAATTTTAGGGTTTTTATGTTTAATCATTTATCTAACCCTCATATCTTCTTGTTTCTTGATTTAATATAACATTTGGAGCTTCTATTGTAGGTTTTAAAGGATCATGGATCATGGAAATGAAAGAAAAAACATTATCACATGATTGTAACAAGTGTTTTTAAACACTTTGGGAGCAATTATAATCCCATTCTTAAGGCTTTGTTATATTCAAGTTTTAGGACTCAATAATTTTCATTTGGGCTTAAAAATAAAAATCAAAGGGATTAAAAATAACCTTAGGAAACTTACTACATTTTGTTTTGGGCTTAACAATTGAACACGCAAACTTCACATTTCAATCTTGGTGCTTAAAAAGAACCCATTCTTGCTTTGAAGGTTAAAATGAACATGTGTCCTTTATGTTTTGTAATATTTTACACAAAGTAATCTCATTTAAAAGGGTGTATGCACTTCTCTCGCACTTCACGACGATCTTGAGAATCAAAAGTCCTTTTGGTGACATTAAGTTGTATAAAATATTGCCTCCATATTTCAATTTGGGCTCTTAAAATTAAACAAAATCTTGCGAGTGTGAGTGGAGTATATCACGTGTGTTATCTCTTTGTTTCTCAACAAAGATTGATCAAACTACAGCTGTACTTGCTTGCTTTTGTTTATACTTAGAGGGCTTTCCTGGTGGGAAAAAGTAATCACCCTAGGGAACGACCCAACCAGGAACACGCTAAAGCCAAACGACTTCCAACCGGTATATAAGTGTGGGTACTTGAGGAAAGTTCAAGTATCACGAGGATTGTTCTGACAAGAAGGGCATCAATGGTCTCTTGCCATATGGATGGTCCCCCATGAAAAAAATTCCTTTATTAGAACCTCTTGTTTAGAAAGACCAAATCCTTAATCTATTTGTTGGTGCAAGAACGGTCATTCTAAAGCCGTCCCACGTTTTTATGGCTCTTAGTAGAGATTAGAAGTATGCCATGGGAGTTTCATGGGTACTGATGCTTGGCTGACTTGAGAAGCGAGTGCACTATAAGGGGGAGCCTGTGTGGTCAAGCATCTAATCATCCGCTAAGAGTAGGCATAGCTGGAGAAATCCAAGTGGGAACTCAACAAATATTGTCTCTTCATTATCCATAGGGTTGTGCATATTCTTGGAATAAAAAACACTTTGCTTGGATACTAAACATTGGAAAAACAAACATTCAACATGATCATAAAATTTCAAACCCTTTAGAGGAAGCAAATACCCTTGACACAATCCAAGTGCTATTCTTTCCCTAGGGATTTTATCCTTAGAGGCTTCTAAGTATTTGGATTTACATCTTAATTTGCTCTCACTAAAGTCAACATTAGGGAACTATTGCCTTGATTTTCTTGATTTCCACATAATGGGCTTTGTGGGATGAAAAGAAATTGGGACATTAGACATTTAGTTTGAAAAGCTAATCAAGCGAGTGTTTGTGGTAAAAAGAACTCATTAAGAAAAGTTAAGAACAATTGAACCCCACACATGTGCTTGGTATCTTTTGGTCATATGGTTTTCCATGCAAACATTGGTCTTTTGGTTTGAACTACTCTTAGAGAAAAGCATGTTCTTCAATATCTTGGTCTAGTAAACATGTCCTTCTTAGGTTCATTTAGGATCAAAATCAAACACTTCATCCATCCAAACATTTATCATATCCATCTCACAAACAATTTTTGAACCATTGGAAAAATCATTCATACTAGACTTTGGGTAAAATCCTTCAAATCAACATCAAAGTCATCTTGTTTGGCTAGGTGTGTGTAGATGCATCCTTCTCCATACACTTAGTCAAATTATCATCTTATGAGAAAGTTTATCCCATAGATAACATCCAACATCTTGGGGTCTATTTGTTCATTATCCAAATCCAAAATCCAAATCAAATCCAAAATCCAAAATCAAATCAAACCAAATCAAATTCAAAAATAAAAAATCCAAAAGTCCTAAAGTCTAGTATCCCCTTCAAGATTTCTTAAGAGTTCAATCATTCACATCATCCATATTTAATTTAACTCATCATCACCCTTTGATCCTTATCATCCTAGATTTTCTTTTTTGTGCCTAAAGTTTAGATCAATCTAAGGAGTTAGAGGTTCACCTCCCACATTCTTGAAAATTGATCCTTATTTTACGGTACAAAATAGACCTCAACACAAGAAGAACATGGAATATAAACTTGATTCATACATCATGAGTGGTCTAAATCAACCAAACTATCAAAGCTTTACAATGCCGATTGATTATCAAAACTCACACTTATACAATCCATACATGGGATCATTATCTCCTACAAACCTCAATGGTACAACAAATGTGAGAACACCTTTCCCTATGATAGATTTAAATCAAAGTCCAAACCTACAAATCTATCAACCAAACACTCAATGCACGAGTCTTCAACAAGAAACATCATCCCACCAAATCCATACATGCTAAATGTGAATATACCAAGTACAAGTTTACCAAACATGAACATTTCAAATCCACACTTGGTAAACTTTGGGATAGATATGTTTGTGAATCATACAAATGTTGTTCAAAGTCCAAACAATATGTTAATGACTCCATGTATTGATCCAAGTCAAGGTAACACCATGCAAAATAAAAGTTACCTAAATCAAGGCAATGTGATTCCCAACCACAAGAATATTCAATTTCAACCTATCATGCCAAATCTAAACATCATCCCAAATCAGAACATTGTCCAAAATAAATTTGTCCATGATCCCATACAAACACCACAAGTATGCATTCCAAATATGCTTGAACAAAAACCAAATCAACTATATCAAGGGTGTCAAGATCAAAATCAAGATCAAATTTTGCGAGATCAAATTGCTTCACTTGCCAAAATAATTGACTCATTGTGCCAAGAGACATCTCCACCCAAAAATCAATACACTCTTCCATTGGTTAAACCATGTCATCAAAGCATTGAGTTGTGTCCACAAACATATCAAGAACAATATCTCCAATGTCAAGAGGTTGGATATCAAGATCAACAACATAAACAACAAACCCAATCACCACATCTCAAAGATCAATCACCACATCTCCAAAATCAATCACCACAAGGTCAATTTAAAGTACAAATCTCACAAGGTAACAAACAAAAATACACACCACTTGGGAAACCAATCGAATTGGTCAAGCAACAGTTGGCACGAAAAATCTCATCAAAATACCCTTTTATGAAAATTATCAAGAGCCTCAAGTTAAACCACCATGGTATAATGAGAAGCACCTTTGTGAGTTTCACAAAATAAAGGAACACATAAAATCAAATTGTATTTGACTCAAAAATCTCATCCAAGACCTTATTAATAAAAAAATAATAACTATTGAGGACAATGATGAAGATTCAACCACTAGTGATAGCATTGACAATCTCTCCACCATAATTGTTGAAAACAATCATCAAGATCTATCCATCAATGAGCACCTTGAATATGTTTCTACCTCATCCGAAGATCAAATCAACATACATCAAGAGTCACTTTTTGATCAGGATAAATACCCCTCAACAATATCCAACAATGATCTATTCAAAGGAGTGTTAACATTATTTTATCCTACAATCGATGATCCTTCAACCAATGATCATGTTGAAAATATCTTTACATAACCCAATGAGTTAGAGGAAATATCTCAAGAATTTATTCCAAAGCATGATCAACATCTTTCACCAAAGTCTAGCAATGGTCCTTTCCATGACATATTGGCATCCTTTGACCTCATGGTTACAAATATTGAAGAAATCCTCAACTCAACATTTGATCCAAGTCCACCCAAAGATCAAGAGGATATTAAGCCACTTCCCATGCCTAATGAAGATATCCAAGAACCCTTTATAAGCAATCCATCCTTTGAAACTGACCCATGTCAAGAACGTGATCCAAAGCATGCCAAAAGAAATTATAAAATTAATCAAGATCAAGAATTCGTATCTCCAAGATACTACAATGATCTAATGGACACTCTCCTATCTATACAAGATGTCGCAAATGATGATCATATCCATATAACACATACCCCTCCATCTACCTGTGAGATGCTTTATTTGGATGGACATGTAGATGATCTTCATTCAAAACAAGACTCTCATAGTCTTGATATCATTACCAAGGAACAAGAGTCTCCTACTCTTAACATTTATACACAGGATCAAGATATATAAAAATATAGACATATCAGAAATGGGTCATGAAGAAGGCTTCTATAGTAGTTGTGAATCAGAAAGATCCTATGAAGGCATATAAAAAAATGAAACATGAGGGAGACTTTTACATGGAAAGTGAATCATCAACACCTCTAGGAGAAGCATTAAAATTTGATACTTCACAAGATCAAGCCAAAGATAATCAAGAAGTTATCCCACTTATGGAGGGTCATATCACTTATAAACTTGGATCACTCACCTTTTTAAGGGAAAATTATCTTATCAATGAAGAAGCTTTCACCTTTGAAGATCCACGATAGAGCAGACAAGGATTAACACCTTGTTTCCAAGGTAAATTATATCCTATTGCAAATAAAATGTTTCAACAGATGAATTATCAAGGCAAAGGATTAGGCCTACATGAACAGGGTATCCTAGAACCAGTGCAGATTATTAGCAATCCCAAGTATCATGGTCTTGGTTATTTGACAATTAAGGGATCTAAAAATATCAATGATACCTCTATAATATTGGGGGAAATTTTATCTAGTGCAAGCATCAACATAGGGAGCATGAAGAATCCTTATGATGAAACCGATGTCAATACTACAACCAACCACATCATGAATCTTCATCCACCCATCACCCCATCCACGAATTAGGACCAACATCAAAAGAAAGATTTGAATCAAAGCACAAAGAATATCATCAAAGAAAAAGAAGCTAAGAAGCATAATGAACAAATCAAATACACATGGATACCAAAAAATACAAAGAAAGATTATCCCTATCAAACTCCATTAGTCAAAGAAACTATGGGGAAAAATAAAAAAGGGAAATGTATCCATCAAAGATTTCCACAAAGAAAAAAGCAAGCTTCTCAAGCAACACACAAAGTATATCAAGAGATTGGTCCTAATTCCACACGCACTTTCGTATCCACCCATCATTGCTCATCTTCCCAAGTTTGGAGAGTCAAAGGTTCCAAACTATCAACCAATTCATCTCCTATTCCTAAACACACAACACCATCCACACCTCTACGCATGATATCCAATTCTTACATTGACCATGTATTGGCATCCACCCTTCATCATAAGGATTCAAAAGACACTCTATTGTGATGTACGCACAAAGACAGAGTTAACTCCGGTATGAACAAAGCATATCGGGATTCTTAAAAGTTGCATTCAAGTGCACGTATCTTGGAAAAACAACTTCTTCAAGAAGGATATCGATGGAACATTATGACAAAAGCATCTACATCAACACCACTAGGTGATTCAACATGAACTTAAAAATCATTCACAGAGAAATACAAAAAAATCAAAAAAGGATTGAAAATAATAAAGAAAAAAATTGTCCTCCAGTGAAAACCACTATGGTGGCGCTTTGGACAGTTACCATGATGAAAACCTAGAAAATAGGCGTCATGTGTAGAATCGAGCATCTGCATGCACTAGTTTAGGTGAAAGCATCTCATCCCATCCATAATAAATCCAACATTCCATCCATCTTATCCATAATAAATCCATTCATCCATAAACCATTGATCTAATCCATTTGCATATATCTGCATCCATCTTCCAAGTTATCTTGATCTTGACAAATTTTGGTGCACACTTTACGCTTGCTTATGGTAGACATCTTGACATGGGCCATTTTCATTGATACTATCCTATTTAACATTATCTCAGCCATGCAACATTATCCAAATGAGCATTCTTTATCCAAATACCTTATCTTATCACAAGATAATCCATATCCCTACATTTATCCAAGCATCCACCCATGGCATTCCAAACATTGTTAGACACAAGGGGCAGATATTTACATCTTTCTTCGGGAATAAATCTTGACATATATCCTCCAACTTATGTGGTGATCCACACATTGGCAAATGTAAAATCAAATTGGTCAAAACATTTGTGAGCCAAAATCCAAATCACTAGCCCATGGCATATTTTGACAAGAAGATGTTCCTTATCAAGCTTTATCTTTCATCAAAAATCGATCCAAACAGCCAATATCAGTTGCATCTAATGTGTGCCTCAACATCACGTCAAATCATCCAAACAAATTTTGTTCCAAATTAAGCTTCAAAATGCCGATCAATCAAATCTAGTCAATCCATCATCATCTTGGGATATCCTTTCCAATCCTTGTGTTTCTTAACACTATCCTTGCATTGTTGTGTATCCTCAACAATGTTATCATCATCAATCCTGATCAATAAAATCTAGTCAATCCCTCATCATCTTGGGATATCCATCCTAATCCTCGTGTTGCTTAACACTATCCTTGCATTGTTGTGTATCCTCAACAATGTTATCATCATCAATTTGATCAATCAACCTTAGCTTGGTTTTCAAAAAAATCCCAAAATAGAGCATTGATATCATCACACATCCATATCCAAACCATCAAAATTATGTGAAAAATCCAAAAACATTAAAAAAACTGCGAAAATCCAAAAAACATCCAAATCATATCAAAATCCAAAAAATAGGTCAGAAAGTTAGAAAAAACATAAAAAACATGGAATCCGAACTACGTCATCTCTGAGCTTAAACGTAGGAAAGGTTGATCTTTGATCTTCCCCCGAGACACTTAGGTCAGTCCTTTAGGAGTCCAGTGTAATAAACTGGCAATCCATTTGTTCATATCTCATCAATAATTGAGTCTGTGTTAGTTGAACTATGTGGTCTCTGCGTGTATAACGTAGGCAAGGCTAATCTGTTGATTAGCCCCCAAGGCCCCTAGGATAGGTCTTTAAGATAGTCTCTTGGTCAAAATATCAGAAAACCCCAAAAACAGTGAAAAATTTGAAAATCAAAACATTTGCAAAATCTTGAAAAGACTAAAAATAGCCTCAAAACATTCCAAAAAACTCCAAAAACATCCAAATATTTGAAAAAATCCATGCATCCCATCTCACTTTCACCTGAAATAAACATTACTAATAATAAATCATCATCACCCTCAACCTTTGGTAAAACAATTGGAAACAAATATAGCAGGTCAAAAGTGAAAACTCAAAACGTCAAGGTCTCAAGTCTAGGTCAGTAAGTAAACAAGTTGGTCAACTCTTTATGTCAATAGCTTATCATCCAATCAATCCCAAATCAATCATATGATATCATCATGTCCTAGGATGCATCCTTCCTACAATGGACATCAACATCAGGCATCACCATAGTTTAGTCTTGGCTAGTGGTATTGAAGAACATTAGCTTGTTTATTTACTTTATCTTTGTCTTTTGTCTTATCTTATTGCGCTCATTTCAATGACCTCTCGATGATGTCCTAAACGAAGGGATTTAGAGAGAAAGGAATGGGGCAACAATCATTATCTTTTTATATGCTGTGCTTGTTGGATATTCTTGTAATATAACCTTGGTCATGTGTGCTTTGTTGGGTTTGTAGGGAGGGTGTTTGAGGTATCTTGTTGATCACATGGGAAGGCTTAACTTTCCATGTTTTGGTTTGAGATGTTTAGAATATCTGAACTGCATTCTGAATAAAGTTCTGTGTCAGGTGTGAACAGGAGTACTCCTATCTGATTGTCGAGTCAAAGTCCATCACACTAGGTGCAACGCCATCTTGGTTCTTTATACCTTGATGCATCATGCCTATGTGTATTATCAAACATAAGGTAAGTAGCGCTTTTAAAATCCCAATTCCTGATAAGCATCATCATCATCATCATCATCATCATGATCATCTCTAATAAAGTAGGCTTGTTGGATCCTCTTTCTTCTGTTTTCTTTCCGCGCTAACAAGGCACCATGCCAGTTAATCATTGTCGCTAATGCATCCATCCTGCATCCACAAACCATCAGCATATTGCATATCATATCATATCATGTAGGAAACATTGATCATCTCACATGCATTGCATTTCATCATCATAATATAGATTGGTTATTCTAAGCATCTCATAAACCATACATTTGCATCCATAGCATCCATATATCATCATAAAAATTACATAGAAAAGCTACTAAAAAAGTAAATTCATTCATCCATCCATCATGCATAAATAAAATAAGACATCTCATAAATTGAATCATATCATCAATAAAATAACTGTCATGAAATCAGTATCAGGTGTGTGTAATATATCAAAATATACATGAGGCTACCCATGGTCGATGACTGTCTATGCATCATCAAATCTATCTACATCAAACATTCGAGCTTTCTAATCTTGAACCTCTTTGTCGTGAGATCAACCTTTTCGCTTGATCTCTTGAGGGGGCAGTGTACCAGTATACTTCTTTCTGCTGGGGCATCCGAAAAAATTAGATTTTTTTTGAATTTTGATCTCGACAAGTTTATTCTTTGAACCAATGCAGTGGGTACATTGCTTCAAAGAGGGGCAAAATGTAGACACATAAAATATACATGCACCTAATCCCGATTTCACTAACACCGGTTCTTCCCGAATCATCTCCTTTAATAATCAATTTAATTGAATAATCTTTATTCAATTAAATTCATCATATTTCGTCTCTTAATTAAATAAATCAAATTTATCTGATTAAGTCATCATCTCCTATTAATTAAATAAATCATTTTATTTAATTAATCTTATAGTCCCTCTTTTAATTAAATAATTCACTTTATTTAATTAATCTCTAAAGTCATCTCCTTTAAATTAAATAAATTAATCTTTATTTGATTTAATCTAACACCACCCTCTTTAATTAAATAAATCAAACTTTATTTAATTAAGTCTAAACCGTTATTCATCTCATTTTGATTTATTTAAATCCTAAAATCTAAATCAAATTGTCAAATTAGCTAAATTCTATCTAAATTAATCAAATCTTGATTAATCTTAATCTTAATCCATCAAATCCTCTAGCTTTTGCAACTTCCTCATGAATATCATTTTAATTGATTTATTAAATCTTCAATTACTTTCAAAAAGGCATCAATGTTGGAATATTCTCTAAGTTTGAATAGTCCCTCCAAAAGGGTTTGTACATCCAACAAGGCATTTAAACCTCTTACATGTCCTTTTGCCTTGAGCCAAGTGGCATTAACTCCATTTTCTTCTCCCTCCAACATGTCACTTTCAAATTTCAAATTTGAATCTAATAGCATTCATCATGCACATTGACCAAAATGTGATCCACCTCCTTCCATTAGCATCTTGACAAGTGGCACAATGCCATTGGTCCATCTTTAATCCCACATTCATCCTATTCTTCAATCCTCCATCCTTCTTTGTTATAAATAGAGGCCTCCTTTATTGCATTTGATCATCCACAATCCATGTAAGATTACCATGCTCATTTGGATCCACAATCTTGGGAATTTTCATCCATTTTCATCCACATTTCATCTTTCATAGCTAGGTTATGGAGGATTTTCATCAAAGATCATCAAAGCTTGCAAGGAATTGGGAAAGGGCTATTTTCCACATCAAAATAACACTAGTTTCCCCATGGGATTGAGAGTTTGAGCATTTGAATAAGATTTAGTTTGCTTTCATTTGTGTTCTTCCTTTTATTTCTTGTTCATGTTTCAAATGAATCTTATGGGGAATGTTGATTTAGACTTGTATAATGACTAATTTTGTGTTGTTTGTTCATGATTGTGCAGGTCTAGGATCACCATTCACAGTTTCTAACAACTCCATTCTCATTCAACTTATTTCTGAATACCCATTTTGATCCAATGATGTTTTTATCTGTTGGTCTTGGGACTAATTTCCAAGTTTGATTCTTCTCAATCTACATAAGTTCTTCCTTCATTGCTTCCTTTCAATGTTCATCTATACAAGCTTCATGTACAGTCTTCGGTTCAATCTCTAAAAGTAGACACAAGTTCACTTCAACAACAACTCTGCTTCTAGTTAACACACCTTTTGTCTTATCTCCAATAATTTCACTTTTTGAATGATTCTTTTGTACATATTTCGGTGTCTTAGGGGAAATCACCAGAGCATCTTCTTCTATTTCATTTTGTTCATCCTGCTTCCCTTGCTCATCTTTTTCTTGTTCTTCCACAATCTCTTCTATTCTTACACAATCATGTTCATCAGATAAATATCCATCAATATCAATAGGATTCTTCGAGCTATCTACAATCTTTCTCAGTCTTTTATTGAAACATTTGTATGCCTTGCTATTAGTAGAATATCCAAGAAAAATTCCTTCATCACTTCTTGCATCAAACTTACCCAAAGTTTCCTCATCTCTTCTGATATAACACTTGCTTCTGAATACCTTGAAATATTTAATAGTAGGAATTCTTCCATGCGATAGCTCATAGGGAGTCTTTGTACTGTTTTCTCTTGCTTGAACTCAATTGAATACATAAACAATAGTGTGGATTGCTTCTTTCCAGTAAAATTTTGGTAAACTAGCATCAATAATCATTGATCTAGCTGCCTCTTGAACTGTTCTGTTTTTCCTTTCAACAACTCCATTTTGTTGAGGAGTTCTCAGGGAAGATAATCGTCTTTTTATTCCATGCACTTCACAAAATATTTTAAAATCATGGGAGGTGAATTCTCCACCTCTCTCAGACCTTAATCATTTTATCTTCAAATTCACTTCATTCTCAACCATACCTTTGAATGCCTTGAATCTATCTAATGCATCTTATTTCCCTCTAAGAAATGTAACCCATGTATATCTAGAATAATCATCAATTAAAATCATAAATTACCTTTCACCAAGTAGACTTCTCACTCTTGTAGGACCACAAAGATCTGTATGAACTAAATCTAGTAGTCCAATAGTGGACTGTTCCTTTGATCTGTAATAATTTCTTTCTTGCTTTCCAAACTGACAATTCCTGCAATATAACATTAATAGGCTTTGTAATTTTTAGTAGATCTCTCATGGCCTGAACAACACTAATCCTTTCCAAGTTATCAAAATTCATGTGACACATTCTCCTATTCTATAACCAACTGTCATTGATCTGAGTCATAAAACATCATCCATCAACACCCTTAAGTTGATAGTTATTCCCTTCAGATTTCTTTCCTGTAGCAATCAATGTTCTAGATCCTTTTCGGATCTCACATCTCTCATCCTTAAACACAAGATCATATCCTTTTCTACACATCTGACCAACACTCAAAAAATTATGCCTTAAACCCTTAACATAGTAGACATCGTCAGTATGATGCTTGCCATCAAAACTTACTAAACCTATGCCACAAATTTTTGCACCAGTATCATCTCCAAACATAACCAAGCCTCCATCATATTTTTCAAGCTTAACAAACTTAATTTTATCACTAGCCATGTGATGTGAACAACCACTGTCAACTACCCAAAAATTCTTCTCTTGTTTAGCATGTAGGACAGAGATAACTGTACCTTCATTTTTCTCCTTCTTAGGAGGGATTTCTTTTACTTGTTTTAAAGAATTAGCAGAAGTAGGTTCATCCTTAATTGCCAAGAACAAGAATTCATTATCATCAGGATCTTCATATTCTAAATCCTCATCAGATATACTAGCATTCTCATTCACATAATAAGCTCTACTAATCTTCTTTCCTTTCTTATATCTTTGTTTATTTCTTTTAGCTCTTTCCGGACACTTTGTAGCATAATGACCTATTTCTCCACAACTAAAGCATTTAAAGGGAAACTTACCTTCATACTTACTAGAGCTTTTTTTCATTCTTCTTACAAAGATAGCTTCTATTTCATCAAAGTTTTCTTCATCCGGATCTTCTGCTTTTGTAGCTTTAAAAATAGTTTTTGATTTGCACCCATTCCTTAGACTCGGCTTCCTCATCTCATAAGATGTCAAAAATCCCAATAATAGATCCTTAGTACAGGTCTTATAATCTATAGTCTACTCAATAGCACTCACCTTCTCATTGTAAGCAACAAGAAGATTTTTGAGAATCTTCTTTACAATCCTAGTTTCATCTATAGTAGCACCAAGTCTTCTCATTCTAGCCACTATCTCATCCAATCTCTGTACATAAGCTTTAATATTCTCATATTTAGACATATGTAAAAGATCAAACTGTGTTTCCAAATTCTGTAATTTCACCTCTTTAACTCTTTCATCACCATCATGCGCTCTTTCCAAAGCATCCCAGACTTCCTTATCCATTTTCAAATTCTGAACCTTAATCAATTCAGAATGTACCAGACTATTCTTCAAGATGAACTTCACCTTATTGTTCACTTCATGTGCTTTGATCTCTTCAGGTGTACTCAGACCATTAGCAAGAGTAGTGTGAGGATTTTTGTAAGCTTTCTCCACATCATATCCACAATACTCCAGATATTCTTCCATCAATACTTTCTAGATACCATAATTAGTTCCTTCAAACCTCAGATAATCAAAACAAATTTTGCTAGCCATCCCGGACCTTCCTCAAGCGGTTAAGCTCTTCACCAAGGAACCTTGCGCTTTGGTACCAATTGTTGAATAGGACAACTAAGAGGGGGGGTGAATTAGTTTTCATAGAATTAAACCTTTAATTCAATCACCAAAACTAATACTTAATACTGCTTAAATGATTAATCATGAAATGCCAGTGTAGAAACTCAAATCTAACACATAAACACAATAACACCAGATTTACATGGAAAACCCAATGAGGGAAAAACCACAGTGAGGATTAACTCACACTATAGAGAATATCAAAATTGATTATAAAAAGGTTTAGTGCCTAAAATAAGGACTCACTGTCTGGAACAAGAACTCACTATCCAACATGGCTACAACCCGGAGGGCTCACTACCATAGAGATACAAAGAAGACAAAGAAGACTTGTTACACAAAGACTACAATCCCAATGCAAGGAAGGATTCCACCACATTCACTTGATCAACTTGCATGAATGATAGAGTTCACCTTCTGCTCACTGCATCCGGAAACTCAGCATTAAGATTTGCACTGATCTCCCACACTCTCAACACACACACTTACTGAATTGAATCAATGTCACACCAAACTACACTTCCTCTTTTCTCTTATTGCTCTTCTTCTTCACTCTTGTACATTTTCCTTTACTAACTCATCTTGTATTTATACCATCTTTAACTTTGAAACATATCCAAAGTCGTCCATCCAAATCCAAATTCAAATTAGGTCGATGCCAAAACATCCTGGGGTGGAATTAGAATGAGGGCGACCCAAACACATGCTTCATAGGGACCCAAATAGATCGAACACGCTTCATCATTCTCGAAAGTAGTATTTCACACAAGGTCGACCAAACCAGTGTAAAACACATAGAACCATTAAGCACGAACTTTTCAAATGCTGAAATTAACTTCAATACAATTAGGGCAACTCAAATTTAGAACCACATGTCATAAGACTTCATCAAAGAGAAATCCATACCAACAAAATTTCTCCCGAACCTCAACCAAAAACACAGAAAACCATTGTTCACAACTAGTGAACACAACTTGCACTGTACAATGAACTGACAACCAAAAATCTGAATATAGCACCTTCTAGCAACTATTAACAACATATTTGAATTGCACAACCACAAGAGAAAATCCAGACCAAAACCCGGAGTAACCATTGAATATATTTAACATCTCTTTATTACAATCTTCTCAATATCCACGACATATACAACCAACAGTAACTAGTGGATAACTAGTTGACCAGTTGACATCAATGACAACACCTTCAATATTTCCATCCTTGCAACATATATTTTAAACTTGGTTACTCCCATGATGCAGGATAGTGTCATCTCAAAATCAGAGTTCACAAAAGAAGGTTACACATGAGGTAGGTTCCTTTTTAACACACAATAGCTCAATAAGCAAGTTAGGCTAATACCATCTATGGACACACATGTAGAGAATAACAATCATACTTGAACCATATAAACTTCCTCAACATTCTATAAGGAATTAACAACATAGGTTCTTACACAAATACTATGAATAAAGCAATCTAGGAATATAAGTCATCATCCCAAATGATTTATTAGGTCAACTTCACATACATTTAAACACTTTCATTCATACATGAAATAATGCATGGAACGCCTCGCCACGAAACCCCAAAGGATGACACATCTAACTAACAATTATGACACATTTAAAAAAAAAGTGAATCAACATATAGATCGTACTATCAACTAACATAGAATGTAAATTACACGTACATATTCTCTAACTATGTCCTTTAGGGTATCATGACTGCATTATGCACATACATTCCTAACATGTTCTAATCCAACATCAAAGATTAACCAACCCACAAAAGTTAATTATAAATCCATTGCATTAAGTAAATGAACATCATACGTCCATACATCATAATAAATAAATAACCATCAATGATCAAATGTTAAACCCAAGGAGTACATACATTGCTTTTATTACATACAGGTGCATTGTTTCATGATTACATAATTACATCAATACTTCCCAACATACAATGAGAAGGATACATCAGATACATGATAAGATACAACTGAAATGATTAAATTACATAACATCGATACTATCTCAATTCTGGTACAAGATTTGGAATCTCTGCATAAGGTACAACATCCATGCTCATGAACATCAACTGGGAACCCAATGGAGTGCATAGCGCATTCCACCTGACCATGTGGAACCCTAAGGTCCATCCCCTGTGCTAGGAGATGACAATAAGGTCCCACCACTAAAATAGTCAAGAAGATAGTAGCACGACACAAGGGATAACAAGACTCCAACATGCAAAATACAACAAAACATCAAATAACAGTGACACCACTTCCAGAGGCACACAAACAACAAAGGGGATCACAAAACTAGGGAATGCTAGGTTACATTAGGGAGGATTGTCTTCACATAGTTGATATGGGTTATCCTGGATGATCTTCCTAGGCCTTGGCCCCCATCTTGGGTTATCCCATTGGCCTCTACCGATCGCTGACCCCCATTCAACCTCATGTGGAATCAACATACCTTTCATGAGGATAAGGAAATTGATCTTGCCATTCCAGGCCTTCCCATCTCATCTCAAGCCTAAAAGAGCACTTGAGCCATGAGTGAGGAAAACATTATCTTGATTAATGTGTGAATCTACCCAAACACCCTAATACATTATTTAGGTTATCACTGGGTTACGAAACTCCCAATGGGTTATCCTAGTCAACCACTTTGGGTTCCGGCCCCCGTTGAGAGCCACTCCCCCTATATGAAACTAGAAGATCCAAAACATCAAACAGGGTAAGCCATCTTGCACAAATTGCAAAGCCACATAAAAAAACTCATAAGGCGAGGCACGAACCATCTCACACACAAATCCCAATCACGAAAGTGAATCAATAGTGCAAGGCTAAAGAACCTCATGTACCCATTTCAAGACATAATCCACCATTCAAAATGAATAAACATAAAATACAATATGCAGAAAATAAATCCCCCTATCCTCTGGAATTCTAACTAACCATTTTGCATAAAGGCTCCCATATAGAGCAATAACTCAAAATCTTCTCCATTTGAGAAATTATCACAATACATGGACTCGTAAAAAATAAACACATAAGGAGTCTACATAACTCAAATACGGAGTGGAAGAAGAAATAAATCATTTTAAAAGAAACACATCAAATTCATTCAATTAAACAAACTCCATAGATATCTAAATACACATTTATGCAATAAATCATGCCTCTTACAATTTGATATTTCCACATTTATTGTCAACATAAACATTTATTTAAATAGGTGAAAATATTATTTTCTAACATTTAAATATACAAATGGTTATTCCTTAGTTACAACCATATTATATTATTACATACACATACATCCAATTATATATATACATACATACATACATATATATATATAAATATAAATATTAATATATATATTATATGTAAATATATATATATACATACATATATATGTATATATGATATATGTATATATGCATATATGTAATATATAATATGTATGTATATGCATATATATGATATATATGTATATATATAATGTATACATGCATATATATAATATGCATATATATATGCATCATATGTAATAATATATATATAATAAATAATATAATATGTACATATATATATATGTATGTAATAATATATATATGTATGTATATATGTATATGTATATATATATAATATATATATATATACATATATATATATACACATATATATATATGTATGTATGTATGTATATATATAATTGGATGTATGTGTATGTAATAATATAATATACATATATAGATATATATACATATATATCTATATATGTATATATATGTATATATGTGTATATATATATATGTATATATTTGAATTCCATATATAAATCAAACTGCTGTCATATAATATATAACGAAACAAAATGCATAGAGCAGTGATGCAAACATTCAACAGTGATAAACAAATATACACCCACCTATATATATGTTCGAATATTATTCTAATTCATGTAATGCCGAATATCTGCCATTGCAAAACTCTATCGAATACTCCTATGGCCGAATGCTAATAATGAATAGTTCTATAGATTTACATACAAATGAATATAAGTTGAATGCATATAGTCAAATGGTACCCAACATGAATGCCACTTAAATTTAGTTTATTAATTTAAACAACATCAAAGAAGGGACGACTTCAGCTGAAACCATGAGACACCAAACTCATCACAGGCAAAAAAAAAATGGTTGGAAAACTACATAATTCACAACAAATGCAACACAATGACCTCCGGATGACATCTAATATGTTGCCATCCAAATTAGGGAGGATTTTAATTCCATAAGTCTTAAGACAATGAATGCTATGTTGGAGGAAAGAATGGGAGGTGTTGGTTTGTAACTCCTTATCTTAGTTTTTATTGGAAATCACAAATAATTTATCTACTACATATATCAACATAGATATATTAAATAGAATTGAATACTACTTATGCTATATGGTTCAATTGACATAGTACCTAATGAGACTTAACCACAAAGTTATCATATTGCAATCTGCAATTTACACACACACACACACACACACACACATATATATACTGGCTGCCTACATTTTATAGAAACATCGAATGGTTTTTGCCTTATACCAAGCATAATCAACTAAATAAGGGATTCAACTTCAACCACAACCTGCTACAAGATTATGAAAACAAGAAAGAGAGGACACCAATCATAAAAACTAGAATTAAATTCATTGAATTCAAATAGCATTGAAGGGATTTTGAACTAAACTTGTAGATTGAGGTTGAGTATCGATGTCAAAAGAGTGCAATCATAAGAGATTTCGACCTAAACATAAACAACCAAGTGAAGAAACTATGCACAAAAAGGAGGTCGCCCAGTACAACTACAAAAGGTAAATCACATCATGGCAGATTCAGTGACTTATCGACTTCCATCACAAGGACCTACTGAAAAACCAAAAACAACGAAACAAAATCTAATATGCAAGCTAAGTTATAGCGACGCCTATTTCAGTAGTGAACAATAAATGAAAGTCGAGCCTCAACATTATGGGATAACAACTAAATAAAAAAGGAACATGCACATTGAGCCTTATAGTATTTTCATCAAAATCAAATGTCAATAGTTAATGATTATGCAATTGAAAATCACAATATTAGATATAGAGGAACTTTAAAGCAAAGAGAAATGTAAAACCAACAGTAATGAATTCAGACAATCAAGCAATGATTGGATACATCACACAAGCATCAAAATTAATTCAAGACGAAAGTAACCCAAAGTCCAATGCAAGCTGAGGCAAAGTTCGATGCCGAGTTGATGCTTCTACAACAAAACCACGCCTTCGAAATTTCTCAATCAACTTTAACAATTTTTCCCAATTCCCCCAATTTTTTTTGAAACAATCAACCAAAATAATTATTCACAGATTATTCTAGCAAAACTCAGTTCTTTATTCGAAAATCCAAAAAAAAATGATAATAATAATCCCCATTATTTAAAAAAAACCAGAAAATTCATTAGCTTTCAAAAGTAAAAATCAAGCAATATCCACTCAAAATGACAAGTTTCCAATCAACAATTAGTTCGGAGTCATGCATGTGCACGGACTCCACTTTTTCTATCTTTTAAATTGCTTTAACAACTTGTTCGAAATCACATCCCACTAACTATTTTATTTTAAATTATATTATTTTCCTCATTTGCTTAATTAAATCTCAATGATAATAATAATAATTATCTTTATATTTAATTATAAAATAATTTTTCACATAACAATTTAATTTTGTAAATTAAATATAAAAAAATCCATATAAATATCCATTTTCAATCTTGATTTATTTAATTATTTATTTAATTCCAAATTAGTTAATAAACTTATAAATCAATTTAATTTAATTAAATTGATTAAACAAGGCAACTGAAAATTAATTTCTCCACAAATTACCATTACAAATTATTTAAATTTAATAACTAATTAAACAACATAATCAACAATTAACTAAGTATCATGACAAATCACCCAACAACCATAAAGTCAAAATGAGACAACTAACCAAAGGTGCAAATCAGATTGACGGGGTGACTAAACGGGTACTCATCCTTGTCGAGGATGATGGCAAGGGTAGGGGACCTTTTTTCATCTCCGTTTTCAACAACATTTCCATTGGGTTTTAAGGCATGCTCAGACCTGAAAATTCAGGTGGAGTCGATGCCTGGTACCTGCAATTTGCATCAAAAAAACTGTCAAACAACATATATATATATATATATATATATATATATATATATATATATATATATATATATATAAAAACAACCAAACACACTGTGAGAGGAAGTCGCAGCGTAGCAGGGTGTTGACGAATGAGTAATGCAACACTGTTCCTCTCACCAAGACACGTCAAACAAGTGACCAAATCATTGTACCACAATAGTTACATAGTAAACAACATCGAACAATCACTAGATAAACATATAGTAACCATGATCAGATACACACATAATGCTCACAATTAAAGTAATCCACATAAACCAATAAGTCCTTAAAATTGTCATAGCATAAGAAAAGACCAAATAATAACAAAACATCAAGGAGTCATCAAAATTTCATCCAGTATCATCAACCAGTAAATCCAACACCAACCAAAAAGTCATAATGTCTGTCCTAAACAAAATAATCATCATTCTAACATAAGAAAACATGAGGGGCACTACATCCTCCCCCCCAAGATCAGGCTTACTCCTAGAAGCTTGCAAAAAAGTATGGCTCACACGGGCCCTTATTTATAAAGAGGTTCATCTTTACCTTAACCAATTTTATCATCCTCAGAGAGAGGACACTCCTAAAGGTCCTCGTTAGAATTTACATCAGTTTTCATAGAAGAGGAGGGTTGAGCTCGTAGGCTCTCCTTTTCCTCCTTAGTCAATAAGGGTGCGTTTCGTCCACACCCTAGAGGCCAATCCCTGATTGCAGAAGGATTCTTACTGTTGGGAGTTTTCTTTGATTCCCCAATCTTCTTTCCCTTCTCCATCTTAAGATGAGTGAGGGCTTGACCTAAATTCTCATCATAAGGATCCCTCACTTGATTATTTTGGGAGCCCCACTGTTCCTCACGATCATTCTCGTGGGAACTCAGAGAAGGGGTGTTCTAGCGATTAGCCCTACAACCACCACCATGAACTCTACCTCGACCTCTAGGAATCTTCCTACACATCAACATCAAAAGACAAGTCACATATATTAGGCGAGGATGATAGAAGGGAGAAAACAAAAGTTCAAGAATCTAAGCACCATATTTATGAATTTACATGCATTCTCCACTTACACACACAAATTCTCATCACTGAAAATCACATCGCAAGGCCACACAAGGGTCCATAATGCATCCCTGATAGAAAGAATATTGGTGCATTGTGCACTACACCGAGGGTCCTATCCTTTCCACCGATATTTTGCACCATTGGACAAACACCACCAAAAGACAAGTCTTGGGTTGCTAAGCGAGGACGACCAAAAAGGAAAAACATAAACTCAAGAGTAAAAACAACTAGGTCAATGTAATGGGATCATATGTATCTAGAGTGCCCAATGTATGAACCTAGGCTCTGATACCAAGTGTAACGCCCCGCCACGGAACCCCAAAGGATGGAGCATCTAACTAACAATTATGGCAATTTTTTTTTAAAGTGAATCAACATATAGATCATACTATCAACTAACATAGAATGTAAACTACACATGCATATGCTCTAACTATGTCCTTTAGGGTATCATGACTACATTATGCACATACATTCCTAACATGTTCTAATCCAACATCAAAGATTAACGAACCCACAAAAGTTAATTATAAATCCATTGCATTAAGTAAATGAACATCATGCGTCCATACATCATAATAAATAAATAACCATCAATGATCAAATGTTAAACCCAAGGAGTACATACATCACTTTTATTACATAAAGGTGCATTGTTTCATGATTACATAATTAAATCAATACTTCCCAACATACAACAGGAAGGATACATCAGATACATGATAATATACAACTGAAATGATTACATTACATAACATTGATACTATCTCAAGTCTAGTACAAGATCTGAAATCTCTGCATAAGGTACAACATCCATGCTCACAGACATCAATTGGGAACCCAATGGAGTGCATAGCACATTCTACCTAACCATGTGGAACCCTAAGGTCCACCCGCTGTGCTAGGAGATGACAATAAGGTCCCACGACCAAAACAATCAACAAGCCAATAGAACGATAGAAGGGCTAACAAGAATCCAACATGCAAAATACAACAAAACATCAAATAATAGTGACACCACTTCTAGAGGCACACAGGCAACAAAGGAGATCACAAGACTAGGGAATGATAGGTTACATTAGGGAGGAGTGTCATTGCATAGTTGATATGGGTTATCCTGGCTGATCTTACTAGGCCCCAACCCCCATCCTGGGTTATCCTGTTGGCCTCTACCGATCCCAAACCACCATTCAACCTCATGCGGAATCAACATACCTTTCATGAGGACAAGGTAGTTGATATTTCCATTCTAGGCCTTCCCATATCATCTCAAGCCTAAACGAGCACTTGAGCCATGAGTGAGGCAAACATTATCTTGATTAATGTGTGAATCTACCCAAACCCCTTAATACATTATTTAGGTTATCACTGGGTTACGAAACTCCCAATGGGTTATCCTGGTCAACCACTTTGGATTTCGACCCCCATTGAGAGCCACTCCCCCTATATGCAACTAGAAGACCCAAAACATCAAACAGGGCAATCCATCTTGCACAAATTACAAAGCCACATAAACAAACTTATAAGGTGAGGCATGAACCATCTTGCACGCAAATCCCAATCATGAAGGTGAATTAGCAGTGCAAGGCTATAGACCCTCGTGTACCCATCTCAAGACATAATCCACCATTCAAAATGAATAAACATAAAATAAAATATGCAAAAAAGAACTCCCTGTATCCTTTGGAAGTCTAACTAACCATTTTGCATAAAGGCTCCCATATAGAGCAATAACTCGAAATCTTCTCCATTTGCAAAATTATCACAATACATGGACTTGTAAAAATTAAACACATAAGGAGTCTACATAACTCAAATACACAGTGGAAGAAGAAATACATAATTTTAAAAGAAACACATCAAATTCATTCAATTAAACAAACTCCATAGATATCCAAATACACATTTATACAATAAATCATGCCTCTTACAATTTAATATTTCCACATTCATTGTCAACATAAACATTTATTTAAACATGCAAAAATGTTCTTTTCTAACATTTAAATATACAAATGGTTATTCCTTAGTTACAACCATAATATATTCTTACATACACATACATCCAATTATATATATATATACATACATACATACATATATAAATATAAATAAATAAATAAATAAATAAATAAATAAATAAATAAATAAATAAATAAATAAATATATATATATTGTAACATCCAGAAAGTGCGGCAAGAAACAAATGAGCGAAAACATGCAATAAAAATCTAAATGCTCTAAATGCATCTAATGTTTAAGCAACAAAGAACAAAGGAAAGCCCAAATGTAATAAAACTGAAACAATCTCACCCAATATGTACGTATTTCCATGTATCATCTCGATTGCCCTTCTCCATTTTGCTGTTGTATAATTGCCCTCGGATTTTTAAGGTTCATGCAAGTATAGCCTTAGATAGTGATTTAGCAAAACATCAAAGATTCAAGATAGTTGCTCCAAAAAGTCATAAGATTTCAAGAGAGATTGGAATGATGAAGACCAAATCAATTTATAGAAAATTGATTATTCGAACGACAGGCCAGGATTGAAAGATCAACGAACGGTTGAGATTGATTGATTAGCATGCATTCTGATAATAGTTAGTAATGACATGAGTGATATAAATTAGAAATATAATTAAAGATTAAATAAATGATTTAATCTTCCAGTTTGGTATTCGAAAATAGAAGAATTATCTTTGCATGACAAAGATAAAGATTGATTAAAGCAACTCTCTGTTTGAATGCACACACAAGGTTTAATTAGTTAAATATGAATATTTAATTAATCCGCATGTACATGCAAATGAGTTAGAACTGAACGATTGAATGATTTGACAAAGAGATTACTCAAGAACACCACTCAGACATTAAATCAAGAGTTAACTGAGCGATTTGAATAGATCTTTGAGTCGAGTAAAAGTGAATACTTAGATAACTCACACAATTATCTAAATATAGAGGAATGCGTTAAAATAGAATTCATGAATTAAATAATTCATTTAATTCAAGATTTGATATTTGAAGAATAATTAAATAAATAAGATTTATTTAATTAAGTGATGAAGGTTTAAATGAATAATTAAATAAATCAAGAATTTATTTAATTATAGTTGAATATGATAAAGAGTAAATTAAATAAAATTTATTTAATTTGACATGAAGGATAAGGTTAATTAGTAACATAATTAAATAAAAACATTTATTTAATTAATTAGATAGAATAAAGAAAATTGTGAATTAATTAAATAATTAAGATTATTTAATTAATAGAAGAAATGAAGACTATAGAGAATAATTAAATAATTGACATTATTTAATCATGACCATGAAGAATACGAATTATGAAGAATATTGAAGTCGCAGGCTTAGACCAAATTTCGGTGTCTACATTTGCCCCTCTTTGATACAATGTCATTTCGGCGTTGTGTCAAAGAAAATTGATAAAAATATGCCCAGTAATGCCCCAGTGTAAAGCAGGTGAAGGTATGCCCCCTCGGGAAAATTGAATTTTTTTCAAAGAAGTTTAGAAAATTTTGGAAATGATCCTGATTAGTCCATTGGATAGCCAGAAATGCAGTGGAGTTGACGGAATTGAAGTCAGACATGGTACAGACGGGTACGGGTTGATTGAAGTCGGAAGTTGACACGGCCAGTAGAAAAGAATGCCACCAAAACCCTAGGTATATATAGAAATTGGGGTAAAAACCAATTCATTTTCACCCACCTAGCTTTAAGAATTGAGAATTTGCTCTTCACCCACAGCGACGATGTCTCCTGTTCTGAACACCCACCATTGAGCTTATATGATCCAAACCTTCGGGCGGCCAGCCGACGTAGACCCCCTGGTATGTACCTCAAACTTGATTTTTAAAAATTTTAATTTGCGCATGTTTTTATGCATTTAATCTTAATTTTCATTATGCGTCACTTTATTAAAATGCCACATGTGAATGCACAAACGACGCATTTGCATGCGGATCAACGCATTTGAAATACCACGTAGATAGGTTAGCTTAGCTTTTATGCGGTTCAACGCATTTGCAGTTGAGTTAAATGCATGTGATAGAACAACACATATGAAATTTAGTTCGACGCATTTGTTATAGAACAACGCATATGAAATTTAGTTCGACGCATTTGTTTTTTTCATTTTCGCAGTTGCAAATGATAGATAATTTGCGCAGACACATTTGTGATTATGCACGCATATGCATTGTAAAGTTACGCATTTGACAAATAGTGACGCACATGTGTAATTAAATGACGCATTTGATTTTTATGCACCGCATATGTAAAATAACGACGCATGTGCAAAATAGTGACGCATTTGCAAAACAATGACACATTTGAATTGCAGTTAATTTAGTCATTTTGCATTAGAATAGATGTTTGATGCTGACTTGAGGCATGTATAATGCCATTGCAGGTTGTGTTAGACACCGTATATACGTGAGAGTCGAGACCTACAACTTTTCACTTTCGAGACAGCTTGTGGAGCGCAGAGTGACGTTTCCTATGGCACCTAGGTCTTCTTCATGTTATAGACATGCCCCAGATTTGGGCAAACCGAGGTTTATTGATAGCACTATGCGAGTGGTGGCACTCAGAGACGTCTTCCTTTCACCTACCTACTGGAGAGGCTACAGTTACTTTGGAGGATGTCTACAGGATCCTCAAACTTCCTATCAGAGGCACATAGGTGAGTTATGATACCCAACGGGGTGTTGCAGAGATGTGCAGATACTACCCGCACACAGACATCAGACAGTTAGGGTTCGACCACTATGAGATTAGATGGCGTGTGTTGGCCTAGAGGTATAGATGATTGGACTGTTTAGTGTGTACTTTGATAGGTGGCATAGTGCTTCCTGACTGTTGAGGTCATGGTTTTCCCGTGGGTTGGGGGGAGATGCTAGTAGGGATGCTAGAGAGACGTGAGGTATATGCATGGGGTCCCTGTCTCCTTGGCATGTTGTACTTTCATTTGCATGATATTGCCTATCGAGAGGCACAATCTATGAGTTGTGGTATCATGCTCCTGATGGTATGGGCGTGGGAACACATCGCTATCTTTCAGCCACCAGTTACAATTGATGTTCAACATAGAGCTCCCTATGCCTTCCGCTATGCAGGGGAAAACACTCAACACCACATGGGAGATACTGGGTACTTCAGGCATGCCATAGACACGATGGTTCAATTTACATGGAGGCCATACTTGGGATGCGCAGAGTGGTCATACGAGGATGGGAATTTTTCGTTTTGCCACCAGACTCAGTACTTGATTGGATAGATTGTTGCACATGTCCACATCATAGAGCGTCACCTTCCAGATTGTGTATTGCGACAATTTAAGGAGGTGCAGGATGTGTCGAGAGGACGAGCAGAGTTCGCGAGGTCTTCACGAGAGATCCCTCTGTGGGGTCCAGAGATTCCAGTGGCCACTGTAGAGGCATACATTGATGCATTGTAGGCAGTTCCTTGGGGATGGATAGATGATCTGGTAGACCCAGGTACCACAAAGGATTATGATCAGTGGTGGGCTGTGCATAGGCCGATTCCCTTGACAGATCCCGATCAGCTGGTGCCGATAGAGTGGTGGGGGATAGGACCGTGTGGTAGGCGTGGCAGAGGTAGAGGGAAGAGAGGTGGAGGAGGCCGTGGTGATGGTGGAGATGATGGTGGAGGTGGTCGACGAGGTGGTAGGAGAGGGAGACGTGGACAGAGGGGACGAGGGCCACCACTGTCACCGATACATGAGGAGGGATGGGGAGAGTAGGATGTGGCCATGCCAGATATTGGTAGAGGGGAGGAGGTGGATGTTGAGATCGGCAGAGAGGAGGAGTAGCCAGCAGAGGAGGCCATTCTAGATATCCCTGCAGAGGAGGAGGTAGATAGAGAGGAGGTAAAGATTGATGCCTTGGGCTTGCTAGGTGCCTACCAGGATGATGACGAGGAGAATGGTGATCATGAGCGGGAGATCCGAGACAGGATCCTAGAGTATTTGGAGGATGAGGATGATGGTGTACTGAGGGTCAAACAGGTTGATATAGAGGCAGTTGATTCTGACACCGCCATACTTCGGGCCTAGATTGCATCCTTGGAGGAGCAGATGAGGGTTATGATGTCTGAGAGAGATTTGATACAGATGGAGAGGGACAGGGCCATCATGGACAAAGATCAGGCCATAGCTCAGAGGTATGAGATATAGTAGAGATTCATAGAGATTAGAGCCTTGTGTACTGGGCCAACAGGTGCTTTTGCTAGAGAGTTAGTCAGAGCCAGAGAGAGGGCCACCTATTACAGGGATCTATATGAGTCTGCAGTTCCTCCAAAGAGACGGGCTCCGAGCTTTTCAGAGGCATGCAGTGAGAGGTCTCAGACCAGGACCCACTCCAGGATAGTGAGCACAAAGGGTGTGGAGCAGCCATGCAGAGCAGGTCCATATGACAGGCCCCACTCAGGTCACAGGTCAACGGGCTCCCGACATCAGTCATCTCCACACTCTAGCCATGACAGCAGTGGTAGTTCAGGATAGGGATACTTCTTGATATGTATCGAGACATTGTATTATGATTCTATAGCCTGTGGGCTTCCATGTTTATTGATACATTATGACATTGTGATGTGAAACTTTGAGTGATATATATATATATATATATATATATATATATATATATATATATATATATATATATATATATATATATATATATATATATGATTTTGGCGCCGATTCTCATGATATGCATTTCTATTTAGTGATTATGCAGTCGTTTATTTATACATGTGATGTTTATATGATATTCCTATGTGATGGATGATCATATCTATTTTATGATGTGTTGATGCAGCTAATGATATAATGTTGATTCTATGTGATGTTGATTCTATATGATGTATGCAGTTTATTATAATGAGATGCAATATGATGTTATATGTACAATGCATGCTACGTGTGATGCTATACAAATGTAATGTGATGCGTGTATTTACATTTGTTTTGTACATGGAATGCTTATGATATGTATTATATGATGATGAATGTCTATTATGCCATGATGACCTAGATATGATAAATGCCTATATGTATGTATTTTTCTAGCATGTATGTGTATGCATGATGACTTATATGGTTGTGTGTGACATGACTCTGTCATAATGCAAGAAATAAGAACTGTTAGTGTGGAAAGAAAGATTGAGAAATAATAAAAGAAATGAGATGGATGTTATTATTAGCAATCTTCGATGTTTCGCTATATCACAAAAGGTATTGCACTTTATCATCATTGGGCGGGACTAATACAAATGGAGAAAAACACCATGATATGACATAGATCAAGGTGTGCAAGGTTATCCACTTGCTAATAACAGACAGTCACAGACAAGGATTGTCGTTAACTCATACTAAGGGCACAAGTTGCCCCAGTCTTTTTGTCAAGACAAAACACATACAACAAACAAAGTAAAAGACGGGTCATGAGACGTCATCGCTCCTCTAAATCCTTCATGGGACATCCTTGAGGAAACTAGTAACATGACTCAAAAATCAAAGTTAAAAGACAATTGACAAAGAGCAGTCAAAGAAAAAGGAATTATGATACATCGTTGCTTCTCTAAATCCTTCATGGGACATCCTTGAGAAAGCTAGTAACATAATTCCGAGTCATCAAGTCAAATAAAATGATAAGATAAATAAGCCATAAAGTCAAAAGCCAGTAAAATATTTGCCAAAACTTGATCTGCTTGTTTGATTCGTTTTGATTAATAGAATGATTGATTGATAAAGCCTGATTTTAGGATATACACATACCGGATAAGACTGTGAGTCTGGTTTTGATGTTATGACTACCTATATAAGGCATGACAAAGCCTGGTTTCAGAAAGACATGTATCGTATAAGATATTGAAACAAATGTCGTTGATGTGATAACCTGTGTAAGGCTATGTTTGATTGTTTGACAATGTTGATATGCAGGAAGGACTCATCCTGTATAAGACATAGATTGTTTTGTTGATATCAATATTCAGGAAGGACTCATCCTGAATGTGACAAAGGTTAATTGTTTCGACGATGTCTGTTTCTAGGAAGGACACATCCTGTAGTAGACATTAGTTGATCTGTTTTGATTGTTTTGTTTGGCAAGGTGTTTGATTTGACTTAGAGACATTGCTGACTTGTTCACCAGATTAATGCATGACTTGATAGGACGTGTTGACAATTGACTGTGTGTGATGACAAAACTCTAAAGGACTGACCTAGTGCGGCCTCGGGGGCGCATCGATTGATGGCCTTGCCTATGTTATACACGCAGAGACCTCGTAGTTCGACTTGACTTTAACTGACAAGACTGACTACAAATAGAAGACGTGTGTGAAAGTGAATGTGATGAACCCTAATGGACTGACCTAGTGTGGCCTCGGGGGCTCATCGATTGATGGCCTTGCCTATGTTATACACGCAGAGACCTCATAGTTCGACACAACCAACGACCCTGTCATATAGACATATGGATTGAAGCATGATTTTATACAGAAAAACCTAAACAGACTGACCTAATACCTCGGGGGCACAACAGACAAACCTAAACAGACTGACCTAATGCCTCAGGGGCACATCGGCAGATGGCCTTGCCTACATTTAGTCACAGAGGCAACATAGTTCGACAAACGAAAAAGACTGACAAGTGCGACTGACTTTGACTCTGTTTTTGGATTTTTGAAATGTTTTGATTTTTTTGTCTTTTTGAAGTTTTTTGAAGTTTTTGTGTTTTCTTAGGTCATTTTGTGATGTTTGTGGATTTTTCTATGGTTTTACGTCTTCAACACAACCAATGGAAGAATCAATATGACATGCGTCAAGTGTTTGCCCCTAGTCGAGTATAAGACCAATTGATTATGAATAGGGTAAAATGGGGGATATGAAATGCACTCGATGTCAATCGTTCTAGGTTATGGGAAAGAATACCACTTATTATGAATGGTATATACAAGCGATGGATACGAAAGATAAGGGATATGTATAGGGATAGGTAGTATGTACAGGGATAAGGACTATGTATAGGGTAGTGGACTATGTATAGGGAAGTGGACTATGTACATGGATAGGTAGTATGTACAAGGATGTGCTAGATTAGAATAATAGTAGACAAAGGAGCAGAGTCAACTACACATGGCACCTGTTTTCCAGGTTTTCACCACGATACCTATCCAAAGCGCCACCGAAGTGGTTTTCACTATTGGACGAATTATTTGTCTTTACTATTTTCTTGATTATCTAATTTTTTTGGTGTTACCAAGATGCCTGTTTGCCAGGTTTTCACCTTGGTAACGATTTTTTTGATTTTCTCAATTTAAAAAAAAATAAATTAAGACAAGGCTCTCAGAAGCTATGCGTAGAACTTCTTTAGATGTAGAATATTGATTGGTGAGGACAATGGTTCCCCTTCAGGAGTAGAGAGTTGGTACGCTCATGATCCAAAAGCTTCTGTAACAATATAAGGTCCTAACCAATTTGGTTCGAATTTTCCTGGTTTGTCTCTTTCTGCTTGATTCTTTGTGTTCTCCATTAAAACTAGGTCACCAATGTCAAAGTTTCTGTTCAAGACCTTCCTGTTATAGCTACGACGAAGGAAATTCTGATATGCTTGGAGATGGTCTAGTGCCTTTTGTCTTCACTCATCCAGGAATTCTAGCTCATGGAGTCTCGATAATCAGTACTCTTCATCATCAATGTGGCCTTTCAAGGATACCCTTAGGGAATGAATCTCAAACTCAATAGGAAGAATAGCTTTAGAACCAAATACTAGTGAATAGGGAGTGGCACCAGTGTGAGTACGGATACTTGTGTGATAAGTGCATAAGGTAGGATTAAGCTATAAATGCTAGTCACGACCAACATCATTGATAGTCTTCTTCAGGATTTTAATGATGGTTTTGTTAGATGCCTCTGCTTGGCTGTTACCTTGTGGGTAGTATGGAGTGGAAAAGTGATGTTGAATATGAAATTCATCACACATATGGTGGACTTCTTGATTCTTAAATGGGCGGCCATTATCGGTAATTATGGACTGAGGGAGACCATACCGAAAGATGATATAATTCAGGATAAATTTAGAAATTTGTGTGCCAGTAATGTATGTCATAGGAATGGCTTCAATCCACTTCGTAAAATACTCAGTGGCAGTGATAATGAATTTGTGTCCATTAGATGATGTGGGGTGGATCTTACCTATGAGGTCGAGTCCCCATTGGGAAAAGGGCCATGGTGACGTTATAGGACAGAGCTCCTATGCTGGCGCATGTATCAAGTCTCCATGAACTTGGCATTGGCGACATTTCATTACAAAGACATGAGTCTTTTTCCATAGTAGGCTAGTAATAACCCAGTCTCATAATCTTTTTGACTAAGGTAGGACCGCTAGAATGGGAACCACATATACCCTCATGCACCCCACACAAGGTTGCTTGTGCTTTAGTAGAATCAAGAAATCTCAGTAGGGTATTATCTAAGGCGCGTCTATATAGGGTGTCTCCGACAATGGTGTATTTGGCTGACTTGCGAAGGAATGTCTTACGTTGGTTGTTTGATAGGCCAGTGGGTATGACTTCGACATGAAGGTAGTCATAGATTTCTTTGTACCATGGTGAATCAGGACCAACAATGTCACACACCATTTCAAAATCTGGGATATCATAGGTTGGGACCAAAAGCTGTTCTACCAAGAACTCAAACTTAGGCACGTTGTTAGGAATGTCGAGAAGTGATGCAATTGTAGCCATAACGTTTGCTGCCCTATTTAAAACATGAGGTATCTGATGAAATTTTACTTTTTCAAAGTAGTCTTTAAAGCTATCAACCATGCATTTGTAGGGAGAAAGCTTCTCATCCTTAGTCTCATAATCATCATTTACCTGTCTGATTACTAGTTGAGAATCTCCATATACCTGTAGATTCTTAATTTTCCACTTGACTGCTATGCGTAACCCTGTCACTAGAGCTTCATACTCTGCTATGTTGTTAGTACATGGAAATGCAATCCTGAATGACTTAGGGATGGAATCACCCTGTGGTGTGATAAACAGTATACCAGCCCCTGAGCCATGATTTGTGTGTGAGCCATCAAAGTACAGTTTCCATGTTATGTTTGTGTCAATGGTAAATATAAACTCATCAGGAAAGTCTACAACTAATGGGTGATCTTCCTGTATTGGTACGTCGGCTAACTGATCAACAATGACTTGTCCTTTAATAGCCTTTCTCTCTACATACTGGATATCATACTCACTAAGTATCATAACCCATTTGGCCAGTCGCCCTGTTAATGCTGCCTTGCTGAGAAGATATTTCAGAGGATCTATTTTAGCAATCAACATTGTTTGGTGGTTTAGCATATAATTCCTTAGTTTTTGGGTAGAAAATACTACTGCAAGATAGGTGCGTTCAATGGTACTATAGTTGAGCTCATAACCTACCAAAGTTCGAATGATATAGTAGACTGCCCTTTCATGACCTTCATTGTCATTCTGTGCAAGCAATGCTCCGAGTGATGAATGGGTTGCTGTAATATAAAGAATCAATGGTCATCCTTCAATAGGTGGCATTAAGACTAGTGGTGTGAGTAAATATTACTTAATCAGTTGAAAAGCCTCTCTGCACCTAGCTGTCCATGCAAATGGTACCCCTTTCTTAAGTAGATGTTGAAAAGGATGTGTCTTATCTGCTAACTGCACTATAAATCTTCTGATGGATTGCAACCTTCCTTGTAATGTCCTTAGTTGACTAAGATTAGTGGGTGGAGGCATGTCTATGATTGCTTTTACCTTAGCCGGATCCACTTCAATGCCTCGTCTGGAAATGATATAGTCTAATAGCTTTCCTGACTTGACTCCAAACACACATTTCTTGGGATTGAGTCTCACTTTATACTTCTCCAGCCTTTGAAATATCTTGTCTTAAACCTGTAAATGTTCTACCCTTGTCTTGGATTTAACAATAAGATCATCGACATAATCCTCCATAAGAGTGTGTACTAGATCATGAACGATAGTGGTCATGGCACGTTGATAAGTTGCTCCAGCATTTTTGAGTCCAAAGGGCATAACATTCCAGCAATACGTTCCCCAAGGACAAGTGAAAGTCATCTTAGGTTGGTCTTCAGTTTCAATTTTGATATGGTTATATCTTGAAAATCCATCCATAAGGGACAACATCTCATATCCTGCTGTCATGTCAACTATCATGTCTATGTTAGGAAAAAGGAAGTCATCCTTACGACAAGCCTTGTTGATATCTCTAAAATCGGTGCAGATGTGGATGCCCCCTGTTGGTTTAGTGACTGGTACAAGATTGGAAATACAATCTGCATAGTCAATTGATCTAATGAAACCAACGTCTAACATTTTCTTGAGTTCTGCCTTGACTAGTAAAGCAATCTGTGGATGCATTTTCCTCAATTTCTGTTTCACTGGTTTGACACCTGGTTGTAAGGGTAAGTGATGTAGAACTAGTTCAGGATCCAACCCAAGCATGTCTGCATAGGACCAGGAAAATTTTATCTGTCTCTGTGCAAAAAAGTTGTGGAATTCTGGCTGCTCTTTTGTTGTCAATGATGCTGCAAAATAAACCAGTTGGGGATTCTCTTTTGTTCCTATGTTGACTTCTACTGATTCTTCAACGAGCATGGGTGAATTTTTCTGTGCAACGGGGAGAATGTTCAAACCTCCATCCTTAGGTGCCTCAGAGAGGTTTTCACCTTCATATGCATCCTTTCTTTTTACTTTTTCATTGTCTAAATGTGATTTTCGGTTTTCACCTAGAGACTTGTCCTTTTTATCTTTTTTATTATTTTTCTCATTTTTGCGACTGGAGGGTTGAACAGATTCCCCAAAATATGCTTTGTTGTCCAAGTCAATGGTAAAACCAACCTTGTGATCACTGTTAGGTATGCCTTCTCATAATCCCAGGAACTCAGCAATTGCTTCGTTGTTCTAAAAAATGTCTAAGACGGGTGTGTCTTGTTGGTCCAAATCAATGAGTTGGGGATAAAATAAGGGCATGCCATCATCGGAGTTATCAAAGTTTAATGGGGTCAAGGTAAAGACTGAGTTGTTCATATGGTCACAAAATTCTTGTACTAAGTCTTTTTTGCTCTTAGGTTTAGGTCTAGGTGGATTGAGAGGTGGGCCTAATGCCAAGGTTTGGTTATTTGAAACAGATGTATCAGGTTGCCAAGAGGTAGGATCAAGTGATTCCCAATAGTAGTGTTTAAACCACTCCTCCTTTGTCATTTTCTTTGGTGGACATGAATTCAATGGATTTGGTGAGGATCTTAACATTAAGTCAAGTTCTCCAAATAACTTGTCAAGGTCCATGGAAGAGGTAGAGGATAGGGAATCCCACTCATAGTCATTGGAGTTGGGGGAGTCACAGTGATATTGGTCCGATGGTTCGTGAGATGTCTTTATCTTCTGAAGCACTTACTTCCTCAAGTAAGGGTGATGTGGTACTAGGAACGCCAATCTGAATCGGTTGAAACCCTAGCCCCATGCCTTTTGGCCACTGAGAAACAAATATTGGTTCAATCCTCCTGTCTTGGTTTAAGCCTAAACAACTCTGTCCATCATATCCCTTGCTCTACATGATTGTGAAACCCTTTCCATATAGATCTGTAGGAATGTGAGCAAGTGAGAGAGGTTCTTCATCATCTTCCCTATACAGCTAGGAAGTGGCATCTTCTATATTTACGGCCTCTTTGCTTAATTCTCCCCATTTAATGAAAGTTGTTGTAGGAGGAACATGTATAGTGACCATAGACTGTCCCCTATCTAATGTAGGTAAACCGTATGACTTATGAGGAATCAAATGGCTAACACAATAAGTTGTCATCATGTAATACTCTCCACAACCCTTGTCTTGGATCTCAACCCTAGGAGTGGTAGGAATTGAGGGTGAAATATAGTTTCAAGTGAGTGTGGATGGATCAACATATGAAGATGGATTAGACGATGAAGCTTCTTGGTTTACCAACACTTGGCGTTGGGGGATCTCTTTTAGATTGGTGCAATATTGGAATGGATCTGGGTCACCATATATAGTTATTTTCGTACCATTGTAAGGGAATTTAAGACATTGACAATACATGGAAGGGATCGCCTTCATGGCATGAATCCATGGTCTACCTAGCAGAAGGTTATAAGGAAGGGTGAGATCCAAGACCTAGAACTTTGTCTCCATTACTGCAGGACCAATTCTGATAGGAAGTGTTACCACCCCCTTTGATTTTCGTTCCTCATCATCATAAGCCTTAATGAAAATACTTTTGGTTGTGTCTACGCATGCTTTTGAGAAACCTAATGCCTTAATTAGTTTTAAAGTGCACAGATTTAACCTTGCTCCTCTGTCTACCAAAACCCGTCTAACTTTGGTGTCATCAACAAGGACTTCTAGATGTAAAGGGTCATTATGGTTTGTCTTTTCAGTTGCATAGTCTTGTTAAGAAAACATGGCATGATGATTATTTGTCAAATAGCTGACCATTTCCTCAAAATGATTGACATCAAGATCATTGGGGACTGTAGTGTTTTGTAAAGCTTTATCTAATATAGATCGATGCTCAGGAGAGATACGCAACAGTTCCAAGATTGAAATTTGGGCTGGGGTCTTCCCCAATTGGTCAAGTAGGTTATATTGTGACTTGGAAGACTGTGGTGTTTGCTGCAATGGGGGGCCTTGGATAGCGATCTTAGTACGACGAGTATTGACTGCACACTCAGGATTGGTATTGATAGTAATGGTATTGATATTCTCATAAGCAACACGAAGGTAATGAATGGTTTTGCAACTATTATAATCATGCTTGATACTCGCATAGTTGGCTGACATATTGGTCTTAGTACTTGAACTGGGAACAATTCCTTTCCCATGGTCATGTAATGGATCAAAAAAGACTTGATGATTAGTGTTTGATGAATTTGGTTTCTGTCCACCAACTTCAATTATTCTCCTTTCGACAAGATCTTGTATGATATTCTTCAGTTGTCGAAATTTTTGTAGGTTATGTCCCTTAGTTCTATGATAATCACAAAAGGCATTGTCATCCCACCAAACTGGTTTAAATTGTCCTGGATTGTATTGTCTTGGTTCCTGCAGCTGTATAAGATTATGTTGTAATAGTTGTTTGAATACAGACTCAATGGGTTCCCCTAAGGGAGTGAACTCACGTTTTTGAAACCTCCTTTGTTGTTGTGGACGTTGAGTATTTTGGACCATGTTAGGAGGTTGATTGACAACATTAAGCATGTTGGCAGAAGTGTGAGGTCTTAGTAATGTGATGAGTGGTCTTGCTTGTACTATTTTAGCATCAACTACCCCATCATTGGTGACATTTTTTTTGCGAGACCAAAATCTGTTTCTATCAGTGGGGGTGTTTTGCACGATCGGATTTCTATTGGATGTTGATTTCTTAAGTTTGCATTTTTCAATGAGATCATTTTCTATTATAACACCTTTTTCCACTAGTTCTGAAAAAGATGTACAACAATGTACCCTTAAGTTACTTTTTAGTTTTGCATGAAGGTTTTCCTAGAACATAGTAACTTTTTATTTTTTAGGTATCTCGACAGGACACCGGCTAGCTATAGTCCTCCATCTCTGGAAGAAAGCGATGAATGTTTCACCTTCATCTTGTGTTGTGTGACACAAGGTTGCAATATTTATCTCGTGGTCTATGTTGAAGGAGAATTGCTTAGCAAACTTCTCAGCCAGTTCACCCCAAGATCTGATGCCATAGTCTAGACCTGAAAACCACTCTAGTGCAATCCTTACAAGACTTTTTGGAAATAGTCTCATAAGATACATGGGGTCATAAGCGACATCTATGCATATGGTAGAAAATTCCCTTATATGTTCTATTGGATTCCGTTTGCCATTGTACTTAGGGAGATTTGGTATGACATACCCATGAGGGAAAGGGGTCATGTACAATGATCTATCAAAGGGAAATGGGCATATGTCCTTTGTTGAAAATGATTTCTTAGTTGACATCGCCATGTTGTCCATTTGCGTTTGTAGTGCCTGCATTTGTGTTTGTAAGACGTCAACCTGGGTCAATGATGTGTTGGGTGGATTATGCGGATTTGTGTATGTATTCTAAAATCCAAGGTCTCGTGTTGGGTTTTGATTGAACGGTTGTATTTGAGGTGGGTTTGGATTCAAAATGTTAGTAAACGTGTTCTGGTCCAGAATTTGCATAAATTGGTGTTGACTTGGGATCTGTGTGAATAGATTTTGGGTACCGTGCTTGGAGAAGGGATTCTGATTCAGAATCTGTGTAAATTGTTGTTGACTTAAAATCTAGGAAAATGGATTCTGATTCAGAATCTGTGTGAATGGATTCTGACTACTAATCTGGGAGAATGGATTTTGATTGCCATATTGGAATGAGGGAATGCCTCCTATTTTGTAATCTGTGGTATAGTACTAGTGACTTGAGCACTAGGTATAGCCATCAATTGTGGTATGGTGCTCGTGACACTGGCATTAGGTATGGCCGTTGACTGGGATATTATACTTGTGACACCGACATATGGTGTAGAGGCTGATGTTTTAGGTCTTTTACTCCCAACAAGAGGACTAGAGGGAGTGGATGATGATCCTCCTACAGTGAAATTAAATCTCGATGTCATGCCAAATGTACCAAATGGAGACGTATGGACTGTCGTACTCTATGTAGGTGTGCCGGATGGAATAGTTGTGCTGACCTGAGGTATAGTAGTACTAGAAGTCGTTGCATTTGTCCCTTGTGTAGGTTGAGTTTGTAAGGTGCTGATATCAAATCCTGTAGGTAAGGTAGCACTTTCAACTAGCAATTTGGCTAAGTATCATTGACGATCGTTTGCTAGGTACTCATCTACGAAAGAGGCAAACTCAGGGTCCTGTGCGACAGCCTCTATGTCTTCTGTTGTAATGTGACCTTGAGTGTTTCTAGTAGTGAATTTGTCTAGTAGAGTCTTGTGAGGTCTTGAGGAAAATGAATTGATGAATTCATTTGGGTTCGACATCTTTTCTCTCTCTCTTCTCTTAGACCTAGTTTCAACCATGTAAGATTAGCTCAATATGCAAGGAATGCAAAACTACGTCTATGGATAGTATGACTCTAGTCTATGTTTTTGGAATTTTCTGAATGCAAAATAAGGAATGTTCTAGGATGACACTAGTCTAAAATCTAAAGATGCAAAGTCTAAGCAAGGCTCTAAAGTAATCAATTCTATAAACCCAAGACGGAGGGACCAACTACCTAAAGTCTAACCAAGGCATCAATTTAGTTAAGTCAAGGAACCAATGTAGGACGAGGATCAACGACAAGTTGAGTTTCCTAACTAGACTGATGAGCTAGGAGGAATCCCTATAGGAAAGAGGATAAAATGATAAGACAAGGTTCAATGACAGATTTTGTTGACGCTATGATTTTTCTAGAGTGTAGATGGTGGACCTATCCTAAAGTTTGTAAAATTGACCTTCCTAGAAGTTTACTCTAAAGGAAAAAAAAGTATTCTAAGATGAGACCAAACTCTGAATTAGGACAACTATGGTAATGACTTAAATGAACCTAAAGGATGCAAAATTGAGCAAATCGTTTCCTGTTTCCATTCAAAGTCTACTTGTGGGAAGTCAACTAAAAGACTGGTATAACCGTGTTGACTGGACAGTGATTGTGGATTCTGGTTTTCTAATCAGGAAAATGTGTCGCAGGATTTCACATATGCGGTTAAGTTTACCAGTTGTGGTTAAGTTTCATAGTTGCGGTTTTCTAATGATCAATTACGAGTTTTTGGTAAATGTTTAGTATTTGTGTTAGACAGATGTGGGAAAATTTCTAACAGATGCGACTTGTAATGGCAATTGCGACTCAAAATATAACATATGCAGTTTTTGGTAAAGCAAATGAGAGCTAATCTGGTAGATGCGACTCTACACTAAAAAAATGTGACTGAAAATGATAGATGCGACTCAAAGTTAAACAGATGCGACTCTAAAAAACAATTGTGACCTTCTGGTGAACAGTTGCAACTCTCTGTGTATTTTTATTGACTTTGAGATTTAAAACTGACGCTGTTTTCTGTGATCAAATTCTGGCAAACAAGGACAATCATAAGACAAAGTGTTTTCAGTTTGATTTTGGACTCAAAGAACGTGTAATATGACAACAAAAAAGTACAATCCTAATAGGCCAATAGGCCAAGGGTTTGTATACTTGGTATAGCCCACCGAAATACCCCAGATCGGTGATAAACACCTTTCCTTCTCGAGAGCGGATAGCTTAGAAATTTGGTGGAATTGGCTCCCCTCCACGGCTCATTAACGTCGTTCGAGCACACCAATTTTGAATTCTTTTGAAATGAACTCCCAAGAACTGCTATCTCTACTCAAGGGGATCAGTAGTGAGTGTCTTTGGGCATGATACTGTACCCTGCACTATACCGAGCAACAGCCAAAAATGGTTGGTCTCTAAAACAAAAGGTGTTTAATACGGGCATTCCGTTCGTAGGACATGATCCATGTGGTGAGAGTCCCCTTTCAGATCCATCTCGTCGGAACCATACGCGTGATTCTTGGGCTTTCCCCAAGAATCCACTTTTATATACTAGCTGGAAGTCCCTCGGGTTCAGGGTGCTACCGGTCTGAGTCGTCCTGGGGTGAGTACTTTTTCCCACCAGAACAGGCCCAAGTTCTAGAGTTGGTAACCGTTTCTCTTACACCCAGGATCGCACAGATGTGCAAGGGGAGAGGATACTTCGATGTACCAAATCGTGAGGGTAATTATAGAGTTGTTCTTTCACACCAAACACAGTAAACTCTTGTTAATTTTAAACCAAATGAAAGATTTTCTACACTACTAAACAATCTTTTTCAAAGAATTAACTAGGGTCTTCGACATGCGATCTGCAGAAAAATTCATTAGTAATTTTCAATTTTGTCTTCGTCAATCGTCCTGCAGAAACTTGTTAACTCCTCAAAACACACGCTAAAAACAAAAGATTAGCAAAAAAAACCATGAAAAAGAAACTGTAAATTGAAAATCTAACCCTAAAATATACTAGTCGGATGCATCATTTTCTCTGTCAAATGCGTCTCGGTATTTCACCAGTTAATTGCGGCACAGAGAATGACAGATACGTCAAAATTTTTTAGATGTGTCTCTTCGTCAGATGTGGTTCAGAAATTCAATTGTGTCGCTTCGTCACACTGATGCATCTTCGTATGTCAATTGTGGCATTTCGTCAAGCAAATGCGTTGTTCCGTACAAAAACCTGCAAAATGAAATAAAAGTCTGTAGATTCGTGAAGATGGTGTCTTCACGTCAGGTTCACCAAATGTAACATCCAGAAAGTGCGGAAAGAAACAGATGAGAGAAAACATGCAATAAAAATCTAAATGCTCTAAATGCAATCTAATGTTTAAGCAACAAATAACAAAGGAAAGCTAAAACGTAATAAAACTGAAACAATCTCACCCAATATGTACGTATTTCCATGTATCATCTCGATTTCCCTTCTCCATTTTGCTGTTGTAGTATAATTTCCCTTAGATTTTTAAGGTTCATGCAAGTATAGCCTAAGATAGTGATTTAGCAAAACATCGAAGATTCAAGATAGTTTCTCCAAAAAGTCATAAGATTTCGAGAGAGATTGGAATGATGAAGACCAAATCAATTTATAGAAAATTGATTATTTGAATGACAAGCTAGGATTGAAAGATCAACATACGGTTGAGATTGACTGATTAGTCATGCATTCTGATAACAGTTAGTAATGACATGAGTGATATAAATTAGAAATAGAATTAAAGATTAAATAAATGATTTAATCTTCGGTTTATATTGAAAACAAAAGAATATCTTTGCATGACAAAGATGAAGATTGATTAAATCAACTCTCCTGTTAAGATACACACAGGTTTAATTAATTAAATAGGAATATTTAATTAATCCGCATGTACATGCAAATGAGTTAGAACTGAATGATTGAATTATTTAACAAAGAGATTACTGAGAACGCCACTCAGACATTAAATCAAGAGTTAACTAAGCGATTTGAATAGATCTTTGAGTCAGTAAAAGTGAATACTTGAATAACTCACACAATTATCTAAATATAGAGGAATGCGTTAAAATAGAATTCATGAATTAAATAATTCATTTAATTCAAGATTTGATATTTGAAGAATAATTAAATAAATAAGATTTATTTAATTAAGTGATGAAGGGATTTAAATGAATAATTAAATAAATCAAGAATTTATTTAAATTATAGTTGAAATATGATAAAGAGTAAATTAAATAAGAATTTATTTAATTTGACAAGAAGGATAAGGTTAATTAGTAACATAATTAAATAAAAAGCATTTATTTAATTAATCAGATAGAATAAAGAAAGTGTGAATTAATTAAATAATTAAGATTATTTAATTAATAGAAGAAATGAAAACTATAGAGAATAATTAAATAATTGACATTATTTAATCATGACCATGAAGAATACGAATTATGAAGAATATTGAAGTCGTAGGCTTAGACCAAATTTCGGTGTCTACATATATATATATATATATATATTTGAATTCCATATAAATTGAACTGCTATCATAGAATATATAACAAAACAAAATGCATAGAGCAGCGATGCAAACATTCAATAGTGATAAACAAATATATACCCACCTATATATATGTTTGAATATTATTCTGATTAATGTAATGCCAAATATTTTCCATTACAAAACTCTATCGAATACTCCTATGGCCGAATGCTAATAACGAACATGTCTATAGATTTACATACAAAGGAATATAAGTTGAATGCATATAGTCGAATGGTACCCAAAATGAATGCCACTTAAATTCTATTCATTAATTTAAACAACAGGAAAGAAGGGATGGCTTCAGCCGAAACCATGAGACACCAAACTCATCACAGGAAAAAAACAACGATTGGCGAACTACGTAATTCACAAAAAATGCAACACAATGACCTCCGGATGACATCTAATATGCTGCCATCCAACTTAGTGAGGATTCAAATTCCATGAGGCTTAAGACAATGAATGCTAGGCTGGAGGAAAGAATGGGAGGCGCTGGTTTGTAACTCCTTATCTTAGTTTTTATTGGAAATCACAAATAATTTATCTACTACATACATTAGCATAGATATATTAAATAGAATCAAATACTACTTATGCTGTATGGTTCAATTCACATAGTACCGAATGAGACTTAACCATGAAGTTATCATATTGCAATCTAAAATTTACACATATATATGTACTGGCTGCCTACATTTAACATAAACATCGAATGGTTTTTTCCTTATACCAAGCATAATCAACTAAATAAGGGATTCGATTTCAACCACAACCTGCTACAAGATTATGCAAAACAAGAAAGAGAGGATGCCAATCAGAAAAACTGGAATTAAATTCATTGAATTCAAATAGCATTGAAGGGATTTTGAACTAAACTTGCAGGTTGAGGTTGAGCATCGATGTCAAAAGAGTGCAATCATAAGAGAGTTCGGCCTAAACATAAACAACCAAGTGAAGAAACGACACACAAAAAGAAGGTTTCCCAATACAACTACAAAAGGTAAATCGCATCATGGAAGATTCAGTGACTTATCGACTTCCATCACAAGGGTATTGAAAAACCAAAAACAACGAAACAAAATCTAATATGCAAGCTAAGTTATAGCGACACCTATTTCAGCAGTGAACAATAAATGAAAGCCGAGCCTCAACATTATGGGATAACAACTAAATAACAAAGGAACATGTGCATCGAGCCTTATATTATTTTCATCAAAATCGAATGTCAACAAGAAATGATTATGCAACTGAAAATCACAGTATTAGATATAGAGGAACTTTAAATCAAAGAGAAGTGTAAAATCGACACTAACAAATTCAAACAATCAAGCAGTGATTGGATACATCACACAAGCATGAAAATTAATTCAAGACGAAACTAACCTAAAGTCCAACGCAAGTTGAGATGAAGTTCGATGCTCAGTTGACACTTTTGTAGCAAAACCACGACTTCGAAATTTCTCGATCAACTTTAACAATTTTTCCCAATTCCCCAAATTTTTTTGGAACAATCAGCCAAAATAATTATTCACAGATTATTCTAACAAAACCCAGTTCTCTGTTCGAAAACCCAAAAATCAATGACAATAATAATCCCCATTACAAAAAAAAAACCAGAAAAGTCATTAGCTTTCGAAAGTAAAAATCAAGCAATATCCACTCAAAATGACAAGTTTCCATTCAACAATTAGTTCAGAGTCATGCATGTGCACAAACTCCACTTTTTCTATCTTTTTAATTGCTTTAACAACTTGTCCGAAATCACATCCAATTAACTATTTTATTTTAAATTATATTATTTTCCTCATTTGCTTAATTAAATCTCAATGATAATAATAATAATAATCTTTATATTTAATTATAAAATATTTTTTCACATAACAATTTAATTTAATAAATTAATTATCAAAAATTCCATATAAATATCCATTTTCAATCTTGATTTATTTAATTATTTATTTAATTCCAAATTACTTAAATAACCTTATAAATCAATTTAATTTAATTAAATCGATTAAACAAGGCAACTCATAACATTAATTTCTCCACAAAATACCATTATAAATTATTTAAATTTAATAACTAATTAAACAACATAATCAACAATTAACTAAGTATCATCACAAATCACCCAACAACCATAAAGTCAAAATGAGACAACTGACCAAAGGTGCAAACCAAACTGACGGGGTGACTAAACGGGTACTCATCATTGTTGAGGATGATGGAAAGGGTAGGGGACCTTTTGTCATCTCCGTTTTCAACAAAATTTCCATTGGGTTTTAAGGCACACTCAAACCTCACAATTCAGGTGGAGTCGGTGCCTGGTACCTGCAATTTGCATTAGACAAACTGTCGAACAATATATATATCAAACAATCAAACACACTGTGAGAGGAAGTCGCAGCATAGTAGGGTGCTCACAAATGAGTAATGCAACACTATTCCTCTCACCAAGAAACATCAAACAAGTGACCACATCATTGTACCACAACAGTTACATAGTAAACAACATCGAACAATCACTAGATAAACATATAGTAACCATGATCAGATACACACATAATGCTCACAATTAAATTAATCCACATAAACCAATAAGTCCTTAAAACTGTCATAGCATATGCAAAGGCCAAATAATAACAAAACATCAAGGAGTCATCAAAATGTCATCTAGTATCATCAACTAGTAAATCCAACACCAACCAAAAAGTCATAATGTCTGTCCTAAATAGAACAATCATTAGTCTAACAGAAGACAACATGAGGGGCACTACAATGCATGTCATAACCCAATTTTATTGCATATTTATTTAAATATGGAAAATTGAATTATTGATGAAGTTCAATTATATATTAAATAGAGATTCTGGAATATTCAAAAATTGAATATAAGGAGTTGACTGATGTTGAATTTGTGAATTTTTGAAAACTATTTTATGTCATCAAGAATTGAACGTTACTGATCAATTTATAAGTGCAAGTGTGTGCAATTGCAGGGTGACAGGTTGAAGGACAAGAACATGGTTGAAGTAGGATTGTTTATCTGAACGGTAAGCCAGTTGGCATCTGGGTGCACACACCACAAATAGTATGATGACTTGCATTTGAACTGATTTTCATATGTAAGAAAGCAAAATTTCTTGACTAGGACCATTTTTATGCTTGAAAATAAATGGCTTGTAGATTAAAATTTGTCAATTTAAACTCTGTGTTTGAAGAAACGAAAGAAACTTCCTTTTCAATATATATATATATATATATATGTATATATATAGATGCTCGAATTTGAATTTAAGTTCCCTATTGTAAGTAATTGTGTATGGAACTTGTAATCCATAACAAACAAAATTATACATGAAAGTATATATACACACATATATACATGTATGTAAATAAGATTCGAATACATACATACATACATACATACATACATACATACATACATACATACATACATATATATATAAATGTATATATATATATAAATGTATATATATATATATATATATATATATATGTATATGCAATATTAGAAAACATGGTAAATAAGAATGAAACCATTTTAATACACATAGAAATATATATGTATATATATTACATATATATACATACATATATATATTTGAATGCATATTCAAATTTATATGTCGAATTCAATTCAATAACCGATAGGATTCTAATATCAGACTGTTAATAAAATCAAATAAGATTATGGCAAAGTGGTCTACCATGAAATTAATCGAATGTGTAGTGGCCGACAACAAGGAAATAATTCCTCTGCCAAAGGAATGCAAAAGAATGGGTTGTTGTTTCCATTTTGAATATACATGAAGTGGAGAGAAAAAGCACGAAAGAGAAGTGGATTGTTGGGAAGGAAAAAGCAGAGAAAGCTCGTGGAAAAATCAAGATATAATCTCATTCGAGTATGATATCTGAGGTAATCTGAGCACTTAAGAAAACAAACTCAATTTTCTCTTTCTTCCTCATTGTTGAATGGTAATCTTTCCTTTTATATGTCGATATTATCATTCAAACCTTGCATTGTATTGCATGAGTTCTTTTTTGTAGAAACCTTGCGGCTAGCTCTCTAAGCTAAGCTGAAGTTTAGAATATTAAGTTCAGGCTATTCTTAAGACCACAATCTCTCGTGTGAGCCATTCGATGACAATCAAAATCTTTATTCCGTTTCATTGTAAATTATGATGAGCAAACATTGTCATGGATCGATCGATGATCCCTTGGAAGAGTATTTATAACCCTATGTTTTATTTTTTAAAAGGTTTAGTTACCATCTTAGCGGCTGGCCGAGGCTCGAAGAGCTACAAAGGGCTCAGTCATTAACTCTTTTGCATTTAAATGTTCAGCCTAGTATGGATATTATAATTTATTCCGATGACAGTGTGTATGTTGCCATTATTCATTGTGTAGGATTGACTACGATCTGGGAGGATAAGAGACCCATTTGTATATTGTATTTTTCTTGTATTTTATCAAAACCTTGTTATCGAATGGGACAATAATAGAAAGGGGGCTATGTCAAATGTTTCTTAAGTTATGTAAATTTATGTAGGCTATCATTGGGTAAGAAACCAACCCTGTTCGATGAAAACATGGGCATGAAAGCCATGTTTTGGATGCAGATAAGGACTATATGTAGAATATCTCTGCATGCATGTTTTAAAACAACAAGCCCACATAGGAAAATTTTAAATATATTATTGATGTTTAGAAAAGAGGACCTAGCCATTGGGGATTGGTTGACTCAGAGCAACCATAGTCTATTGTTGCAGCCTAAAGCGCATGACTATTGTTTGAACATTAGTCATACTATCCCTTTGTATGAAACAGGGCAATCTTGACTTGATTATTTTCTGTATTTTATGAAAGAACCGTTTTGTTTTAACAGTGAAGATATGCTTGTAAAGTGATCATTTCTCATGTAAATAGTTAGAGATCTACAAATAGAGTAAACAATCATATTTGACTTTAAATGTAACTGTTTATTCGAAACAAAAATGTGTTGAATTTGTTAAAAAGTTATCTTTATAGCTGAAAACAACATGTTTTATAACTGTTTAGTAGGAAATGGTACATGTTCTATTAAAATAATGAATGTACATATGTGAACAAATGGTTTCATAACTGTTTAGTAGGAAACAATATTTCTTTTTTTCAAACAATGAATGTACATATGTAAACAACTAGTTTTACAACTGTTTAGTAGGAAACAATATTTGTTTTGCTTAAACAGTGAATGTTCATACGAGAATAGCTAGTTTCATAACTATAATTTAGTAGGAAACGGTATTTATTCTGTTCAAACAATGAATGTTCTTATGTAAACAACAATGTTAGAGAAACACAATAGTGAGAATGCTAAAATAGTATGTGTGAAACTGTTAGCATAGACTTGTTATGTTTTCTTTATTTTTACAATAAAACATCAATTAGAATACTATTTAAAGATTGCAATCTAAATTAATGATTATTTCAGAATGTATGCACAAACTTAAACATTAGTAGGTGCATATATGTGTATGCACATAAACTTCGTCTATGTACATACACATACTTGTGACGTACCTTCTTTTATTTTTAGTACATTTTTAAAAGGGAGAATGCTTAAGATGATAAGTAGAAAATAGTAATAAGAATGATGTGACTGATTGATGAATTGCTCTGTGAATCATAAATCGGATTTCAGTTAGAGTATAATTAGCATTCTGTTTCTTCTTGGGAAGACACTTTTGAAAGAATATTTTGAATATTGTAATAGAAAAGTGATACCTTAGTTGACTAGAGCATCTATGGGTAGTTGCTGCTAGAGGGTAGATAACTGTTATAGTAGAAAGTTACCTTCCGAGATGGGTGCCAAAATGGAGTTCAAAGAGTATAGGTTTTCTTTACCAGAACCTATCGTTTGTTGTTGTGGAAACACACTTTTATGCTTGGCCAAGCAATATAGTTCATTATGTATGTATGAATGAACTCTGTGATTTCACTCTCTGCCATTCCTAACATAGATCTTGCACTTTATTTTCTAGTTTATAGATAGAAATTGCATGTTGATGTATGGGCACGCACCAAATTCCACCTTGCAGGTTGTTCTCTTGCTAAACTTTTCATGCAGGGTTGGGTATTCTTCAAGTCAGAAGAATACCAAGGAAGCGTAAGCTTCGTGGTTGGGTGGTAAAGCACTTCAACCATGTTCTTGTCCACTAGTGGAGGCGAGCATCAAGAAGAACCATAGATGTTCACAAGACTAATATGGTCTAAAATGTAACTTGATGTAATTCATTCTTCTACTTGATGTAATACATACAATGTAATGATTTTGTGGCCTTAAGAGCCAAGTCAAAATTGATATTGTAATTTGACTTTTGAAGTGAATATAAGAATCTTTGACTCATTTTAAATGGACATGTGTAGCCATGATTGACTTTAGCCACTAGTTATATCTTTTTAATTTGGAGTATATTCATGTGTCATTTACAATAATATTAATTAAGTAATAATTTCAAATGGGTTATTATATTTGGTATCAGAGCTTAGGGTTGAGCTCTAGGCCTTTTGAGTCTACCATAGTTGACTAGGGTAGTTGACTGTTGACCCAAAAATTGGAAGTCCTGAGAATTGATCAAGCCTGAATTGAATGCAAGAATGGGAAGGTCAAAGGCAGGACAAAGGAAAGGGAAAATTGTTAGAACCCCACGTAAGAATGACGTAAAGGAAGGAAATGCCAAGACGAAGGTTCCATCAGAAATTACCAATGATGAAACTCTAGCTCAGGCTCTTACACGACTCAAGCTAGAGAGAGAGGCTTGAAGATTGAGGATAGGTGAACAGAGTGATCCCACAATACTAGTTTACAATTTCCTGGAGATCTTGATTTTTGCTGAAATCACATATTTTTAGAAAATATAATGATTTAAGTCTTGAAAATTTCCATTTAAAGGATTCCAATTGAAGAGGGTTTGATTGAACCATCTTAGATCAAACCCCCTTGGATAGAACCCTGCTAGTTTTAAACCATACCTATAATGGAGTCTCCTTTACACCTATCAAAATGATGATTAAAAACCACTTTTGATTTACCTTTTGGGGGATCAAATGAATTTATTTAAAATTTATTTTTTGTAAGTATGTATTCCTTATTATAAGCTTCCCAAAAAGTATAATTTTAAATAAATTTAATTTTAATATTTTATTTATTTTTATTTCTTGTGAATGTAGGTTTTTCACCTAAAATCGAGCTCTTTGTTCTGCACATGTGGAAAAATAGTAGATTATCAAAATATTTTTTTGAAAAATATCAGTGCACTAGATATTGAAGTCCTTGATCCAAAAAAAAAATTGAATTTCGATACAAAAAAAGTTATGTTGTATACAGTCCGCCTATGTCTGAATTGTAATTGGTTTGACTTTGAAACTTGATCAAGGAAAAAAATTCAATAAAACACTATGAAACCAAATGAAAGAGCTAGATATCGTATTTACACATCTAAATTTGAAGAAATTAGAATTTAATCCTTCATGAAAAAAAGTTATGTTGTATACGGTGAGCATCACTCATTAAAAATGGTGTTTACTAAAAAAAACTAGTTTTTGAAGGAGATGGAAAAAAAAGTGCAATCTGATTCCAAAAATTTTGAAAAAAATATATTTAGAATCTATAGACAAAATATTACAAATCACTAGTTTGTATCATCTTCAAATTGCTCACGGTTTAGCCGCTATAGGTGCCCGAAAGTGAAGATTTAGTTAGAAAAAAATTAGTTCAGTGTCCAATTTGGCCAAAAATTGTAAACCAGTATTGTGGGATCACCCAACACCTAAGATAAAAAAGCCTTCCACAATCCAGGACTGGCCTCTAGGGTGTGGACCCAATGCACCCTTGTTGACTAAAGAGGAAAAAGAGAGCCTGCGTGCTCAACTATCCTCTTCAGTAAAGTTTGAAGTAAACTCAGATGATGACCTGGAGGAATGTCCTCTATCTGATATCTAGAAATCAGAATGATGTAACTCGAAGTCTATTGTAAATAAGGGTCTATTGACTCACCTTAAATATAAATAAAATTAGATATTCAATGAAAGACTCTAAAATGTGTGTATCTTGCATGAGTGTGTATGTATTCTATGTCGAAGGATGTATGCATATGGATATTATGTGGTGTAGCATAAAAATATTTATTCGTAGAACCTTGTGTTGAGATGCGATAAACATGAATGTGATGTAGGATAAGTGTGGGACAACATGGTGACCACCAGGCAAGACAAAGGTGGTAGTGGTTCCAATAACGAACCAAACAAGAGATTGGAGAAAATTTTAGAGCTTCTGAATCAGCAAGAGTCTCGCATGGACCACATAGAGCAAGTAGTATAAGTGGCACGTGAGGACTAGGACTATAGGAATGTAGAAGGAAATTAGGGAGATGATGGTCCAAGGGTAGGTCCACGAGGACGAATTGAGCAAGAGCTTGGAAAAGACCTCAAAAGAGTAGCACCGCCCAAGTTCAATGGTAACGCTATCGGAACAGGAGCTGAAGCTTGGATTATAGAAATGGAAAGTTATTTTGGGCTCTGTAACCTTTTTGAATAGACTAAGGTGACATGGGCTACGTATCAGCTCTTAAGTGAAGCAACGGCTTGGTGGGATAATGAGAAATTAGAATGAAACCTATAGCTTGCTGAGATCACTTAGGAACTCTTCCTCCAAGCTTTTAAGAAGAGATGGTTACTGTAGCTTTTCTTTAACAAGAAAGTGATAGAATTTCAGAACTTAACATAGGGAAATATGACTGTGATTTAGTATTGGTAAAATTTCACTAACCTATTGAAGTATGTGCCTTAGTATCAGGGAGATGAACGGTTTCGTATCCAGAAATTCATAATGGGACTTAGACCCCACATAGGAGATGAGGTGGATATGCATGAACCTCAAACCATGAATGAAGTCTTCCAAAAAGCCACCAAACATGAACAAAAGCTACAACAGTTATCAAATCTTCACAGTGATTCAAATTCTAAGTCTCAGTATGAGAAGAAGAAATTTAATAAGGGAGACAAGAGCCATCAAATTCGTAATCTCAAGAGGGGAAGTGAATCACAGGAGAAGGGTAAAGACGGTAAAGGTGGAAAGAATAAGAAAGAAAGCAAGGGTAAGGGCAAGGATGCCCATAAGCAGAAGGGCTTTAGAGAGGACAAACTAGGAGGTCACAAAGGGCCTCATGATGGATGCTATACTTGTGGAGGTGACCACTATGCCTCGAATTGTCCTCGCGGTCAAAGTCACAGAAGGAAGGAAGCTAATAGCATACTTACCAGAGCCATGCTGTAGTGGACAACAGGCAGGTAGAATATCAGGCTTCGCCAATTTAGCTAATGGGTAAGCTCTATGGCCAATTTGTCTCTATCTTAATTGATATTGGAGCTACTAAATGTTTTGTAGACCCTAGAATAATATATAAGATACCCACTAGACCTAGATACATGGAAAATTTATAGACAATCCAGTATGGTAATCGAGTAGAGTGGAGGGTATATACTTGTCTCTTTTGTAGTGAGTTAGAGCTTCCAAACTTTCAAACTCAAGTCAACTTGTATGTGGCACCTTTAGGCTCATATGATGTAATATTTGGAATAAATTGGTTAACTGAGCATAAAGCTTTAGTGAACTGTGATGATAAGGTGGTCAACTGTCTAGATGATTATGGAAACCCCTTTGAGGTTTGTGGAATGTAGAGACCCGTAGAGCTTAGACAGATTTCTGCAATGCAGCTCAAGAAGGCTCGTTGAAAGGGGTGTGCAATTTATGTAGTGCATGTTAGTAATCATGACAACAAGGAGCCATATTTAGATGACTATCCTATTCTCAAGGAGTTCCAAGACGTATTCCCAAAAAAACTTACGGAGTTGCCTCCGAAGCAGGAATTTGATTTTTCTATCGACCTAGTCCCAGAAGATGAGCCTCAATCCAAGACACCTTTTCGGATGACCACCAAAAAAATTTATGAGTTGAAGGCCCAACTAATGGAATTGATGGATAAGGGACTCACAAGACCCAATGTGTCTCCTTGGGGAGCGCTAGTTATTTTTGTGAAAAAAGAAGGATGGAACTTTGCGTCTATGTATAGATTATCGGATGTTGAACAAGGTTACCATCAAGAACATATATCCACTCCCGAGGATTGATGAATTGTTTGATCAAATGAAGGGAGCAATAGTGTTCTCCAAAATTGATCTCAGGTCAGGGTACCATCAATTGAGGATTAAGGAAGAAGATATTTTGAAGACTGCGTTTAGAACTCAGTATGGACATTAGGAGTTCATAGTGGTACCTTTTGGTTTAACTAATGCACCAACAACCTTTATGAACCTTATGAATAGTGTATTCAGAGACTGGTTAGATGAATTTGTTTTGATCTTTATTGACAACATTCTAGTCTACTTAAAGATTATTGAAGAACACGATAGACATTTGAGAATATTTTTCCAGCGATTGAGAGAAAGGAAACTCTTTGGGAAGCTGTCCAAGTGTTCATTCTATCAAGACAGTGCACTATTTGGGCCATATCATTTCAATGGAAGGAGTTTTCGTAGACCTTGAAAAGATCAAGGTAATCATGGAATGGCCAATGCCTCAGAATGTGTTAGAATTTCGTAGCTTCATGGGCCTCACAGGATACTATAGGAATTTTGTGCAAGGGTTCTCCCAGATTGCATCTCCTATTACCTCACTCCAAAGGAAGGGAACACAATTTGAATAGACTGAGAAATGTGAGTAGGCATTCCAACTCCCAAAGGAGAGGCTCACAAAAACACCAGTGCTGACTATCCTTGATCCTAATGGGAGATTCATAGTAATCACAAATGCTTTAGGAGAGGGATTGGGAGGAGTATTAATGCAAGATAGAGAAGTGGTGGCATATGAATCAAGGAACCTCAAGCAACATGGAGTGAACTACATGCCTCATGATTTAGAATTGGCCACCATAGTTCATGCATTACAGATGTGGAGGCATTACCTTTTGGGAAAGACATTTGAACTCAAGACAAACCACTTGGGGTTGAGATACATATTTACCCAACCAAACCTTAATGCACAACAAAGAAGGTGGTTGGAATTCCTTAGCGAGTATGACTTTGGAATTGAATATATAAAAGGAAAAGAGAACACAGTGGCTGATGCTCTTAGTAGATGAAGACATATGATATCCATGATCTCAACAAGGTCTAACTTGAGGCAGCAGATAATCCAGAATCTGGCAGTGGATGAGTACTATGAGAGAGTGAAGAGCGCCCTAGCAGTGAATCCTTCAGATCATCAGTTCGATGGGTATGAGATTAAACCAGATGGTATTTTGAGGTACCAAAGGAGAATGTATATTCTCGACTCTGGAGAGCTGAGAAATTTGGTTTTAGAAGAAGTTCAAAATGCACCTTATTTAGGACATCCCAGAGTATCCAAGATGATTGTAGAGTTGAAGACTTTTTACTTTTGGCCTAAACTCAAGAAGGATGTAGTGGAGTATGTAGCCAGATGCTTGGAGTGCTAGTGAGTCAAGGCTGAGCATGCACACCCAACAGGGTTATTGCATCCTCAGGACATACCTGAGTATAAATGGTAGGTGATCAGTATGGATTTTGTGCAGGGGTTGCCATTGAGAAGGAATAAGCATGATGTCATCTTGGTCATGATTGATAAGTTGACTAAGGTTGCGCACTTCATTATGAGAAACCTTAAGGATGGATCATTGAACTTGGCTAAGAAATTTGTTTCAGAGATCTTCCATTTGCATGGAGTTCTAGAGACTATCATTTCTAATAGAGACACACAGATGACCTCAAGGTTTTGGATGAACTTGAATACGATATTGGGGACTAAATTGAATTTCAGCTCGGCTTATCATCCTCAGACTGACGTGCAGACAGAGAGGGTGAATCAGGTAGTTGAAGAACTCCTCTGAATGTATTGTATGGACCAAAAATATAGGTGGGAAGAGTATTTTCCTTTGGTAGAGTTTGCTTACAACAACTCCTATCATACATCCTTAGACATGACACCATTTGAAGCCTTATATGGGTAGAAGTGTCATACCCCCATTAGTTGGGATAAATTGGAGGACAAGATCATAGTAGGACCTTAAATACTTAAAGAAATGGAAGAACAAATGAGGGTCATTAAGAGTAGACTGAAAGAGGTGGTAGACCGACATAAGAGTTATGCCGAAAAGAACCGAACTCTTAGACAGTTCGCAATAGGGGACAAAGTTTTCTTGAGAGTTAAACCTCATAAAAGCTCTATTGCTTTTGGAAAGTCTTCCAAGTTGGCCCCAAGATATGTGGGACCGTTTGAAGTCTTGGAAGTGATTAACCTAGTTGCTTATAGACTATCTCTACCACCTGCTCTAGCTCGACTTCATAATGTGTTTCATGTTTCTTTGCTTAAGCCATATCATCCTGATGTGACTCATGTACTTGATTGGCAATCCTTCCAGGTACAAGATCCAAGAGTGGTGCTAGTGAATCCCATTAGAATCCTAGATAAATGCAACATTGAGTTGCAGAGAAGAGATATTGCTCAGTTTAAGGTCCAATGGGACTAGTACTTAGAGGACAGTGCTACTTGGGAGGATGCAGAAGAAATAAAATGCTCCTTTCCACACTTGCTTTCTTGAAAAGAAACTCAATAATTTTGTTTGAAATTTTTGATTGAGATACTCTGATATTTCATGCTTTAAAATTCTGAAGTTGAAATAGACATATATATTTTTATGTGATGTTGAAATAGACATATACATTTTTGATGTGATGTTGAAATAGACATATATTTTGATATGATGTTGAAATAGAAATAGACATTTTTGATGCGATGTTGAAACAAACATATATTTTTGATGAGATGTTGAAATAGACATATATTTTGTGCTATTGAAATAGACATGAATGTGCAAATTTGATATGATGTTATTTTATTTAAATTGTACTAGACATCGAGACGATGTCTCTTCCAAGAGGGGAAGGATGTCATAACCCAATTTTATTGCATATTTATTTAAATATGGAAAATTGAATTATTGATGAATTTTAATTAAATATTAAATGGAGATTTTGAAATATTCAAAAATTGAATATAAGGAGTTGACTGATTTTGACTTTGTGAATTTTTGAAAATTATTTTATATGTCATCAAGAATTGAACGTTACTGATCAATTTGCAAGTGCAAGTGTGTACAGTTGCAGGGTGACAAGTTGAAGGATGAGAACACAGTTGAAGTAGGATTGTTTAGCTGGATTGAATGGTAAGCCAGTTGGAATTTGGGTGCACACACCACAAATGGTATGATGACTTGCATTTGAACTAATTTGCATATGTAAGAAAACAAAATTTTCTAACTAGGACTATTTCTGTGCTTGAAAATAAATGGCTTGTAGATTAAAACTTGTCAATTTAAACTTTGTATTTGAAGAAACGAAAGAAACTTCCTTTTCAATATATATATATATATGCTCGAATTTGAATTTAAGTTCCCTATTGTAAGTAATAGTGTATGGAACTTGTAAGCCATAACAAACAAAATTATACATGAAAGTATATATATACATGTATGTAAATAAGATTCAAATACATACATACATACATACATACATATATATATATATATATGTATGTATGTATGTATGTATGTATGTATATGCAATATTAGAAAAAATGGTAAATAAGATTGGAACCATTTAAATACACATAAATATATATATATATATATATATATATATATATATATATATATATATATATATATATATATATATATATATATGTATGTATGTATATATATATATATTACATATATATACATACATATATATATATATATTCAAATGCATATTCAAATTTTTATGTCAAATTCAATTTGATAACCAATTGGATTCTAATATCAGACTGCTAATAAAATAAAATAAGATTATGGCAGAGTGGTTTTCCACAAAATTAATAGCAATATTCGAATGTGTAGTGGCTGGTGGAAAGGAAATAATGCCTCCGCTAGAGGCATGCAAAAGAATGGGTTGTTGTTTCCATTTTGAATATATAGGTAGTGGAACGAAAAAGCACAGAAGAGAAGTGGATTGTTGGGAAGGAAAATGTAGAGAAAGATTGTGGAAAAATCAAGAGATAAGCTCATTCGAGTACGATATCTGAGGTAATCCGAGCACTTAAGAAAACAAACTTGATTTTCTCTATCTTTCTTCCTCATTGTCGAATGGTAATCTTTCCTTTTATATGTCGATATTATCATTCAAATAGATGTTTTATTTTGATAAATTCCATGGCCTTAGGCCGAATGGCATGGCATCGACCACTGTTGGGTCGCTCGGCCTGTGTTGTATTGCATGAGTTCATTTTTGTAGAAACCTTGCGACTAGCTCTCTGAGCTAAGCCGAGCTTTAGAATATTAAGTTCAGGATGTTCTTAAGACCTTACTCTCTCGTGCAAGCCATTCGATGGAAATCAGAATCTTTATTCTGTTTCACTGTAAATTATGATGAGCAAACATTGTCATGGATCGATCGATGATCCCTTGAAAGAGGGTTTATAACCTTGTGTTTTATTTTTTAAAAGGTTTTGTTACCATCTTAGTGGCTGGCCGAGGGTTGAAGAGCTACAAAGGGCTCAGTCATTAACTTTTTTACATTTAAATTTTCATCCCAGTATGGCTATCAAAATTTATTCTGATGACAGTGTGTATGTTTCCATTATTCATTGTGTAGGATCGACTACGATCTAGGAGGATAAGAGACCCCTCTGTATATTGTATTTTTCTTGTATTTTATCAAAACCTTGTTATCAAATGGGATGATAATAGAAAGGGGGCTATGTCGAATGTTTCTTAAGCCATGCAAATGTATGTAGGATGTCATTGGGTAAGAAACCGACCCTGTTCGATGAGAATAGGGGCATGAAATCCATGTTTTGGATGCAGACAAGGACTGCATGTAGAATATCTCTGCATGCATGTTTTAAAACAACAAGCCCACATGGGAAAATTTCAAATATATTATTGATGTTTAGAAAAGAGGACCTGACTATTGGGGATTGGTTGACTCAAAGCAAAAATAGTCTGTTGTTGTAGCCTAAAGGGCATGAATATTGTCTGAACATTAGTCATACTGTCCCTATGTATGAAATAGGGAAATCTTGACTTGATTATTTTTTGTATTCTGTGGAAGAACCGTTCTGTTTTAACAATGAACATATGCTTGTAAAGTGATCATTTCTCATGTAAATAGTTAGAGATCTACAAACATAGTAAACGATAATATTTGACTTTAAATGTAACTGTTTAGTCGAAACAAAAATGTGTTGAATTTGTTAAAAAGTTATCTTTATAGCTGAAAATAGCATGTTTTATAACTGTTTAGTAGGAAACAATACACGTTCTGTTAAAATAATGAATGTACATATGTTCAAATAGCTGGTTTCATAACTGTTTAGTAGGAAACAACATTTCTTCTATTCAAACAATGAATGTACATATGTAAACAACTAGTTTTACATCTGTTTAGTAGGAAACAATATTTGTTTTGCTTAAACAGTGAATGTTCATACGAGAATAGCTGGTTTCATTATTGTTTAGTAGGAAACAGTATTTATTCTATTCAAACCATGGATTTTCTTATGTAAACAACAACGTTAGAGAAACACAATAGCGAGAATGCTAAAACAGTATGTGTGAAACTATTAACATAGACTTGTTTTGTTTTCTTTATTTCAACAATGAAATGTCAATTAGAATACTATTTAAAGATTGCAATCTAAATTAATGATTATTTCAGAATGTATGCACAACTTAAACATTAGTAGGTGCATATATGTGTATGCACATAGAATTCGTCTATCTACATACACATACTTGTGGCATACCTTCTTTTGTTTTTAGTACAATTTTAAAAGGAAGAATGCTTAAGATGATAAGTAGAAAATAGTCATAAGAATGATGTGATTGATTGATGAATTGCTCTATGAATCATAAATCTGATTTCAGTTAGAGTACTTATAATTAGCATTATGTTTCTTCTAAAGAATATTTTGAATATTGGAATATAACATTGATACCTTAGTTGACTAGAGCATATGTGGGTAGTTGTTGCTAGAGGGGAGATAGCTATTATAGTAGAAAGTTACCTTCCAGGATGGGTGCTGAAATGGAGTTCAGAGAGTATAGGTTTGCTTTACCAGAATCTATCGTTTGCTATTGTTGCAACACACTTTTATGCTTGGCCAAGCAATATAGTTCATTATGTATGTATGAATGAACTCTGTGATTTCACTCTTTGCCATTCCTAGCATAGATCTTGCACTTTATTTTCTAATTTGTAGATAGAAATTGCATGTTGATGTATTGGTACACACCAGATTCCACCTTGCAGGTTGTTCTCTTGCTAAACTTTCCATGCAGGGTTTGACATTCTTCAAGTCAGAAGAGTACCAGGGAAGCGTAAGCTTCGTGGTTGGGTGGTGAAGTGCTTCAACCATGTTCTCGTCCACCAATGGAGGCGAGCATCAAGAAGAACCATAGATGTTCACAAGACTAATATAGTCTAAAATGTAACTTGATGTAATTCATTCTTGTACTTGATGTAATACGTACAATATAATGATTTTGTGGCCTTAAGAGCCAAGTCAAAATTGATATTGTAATTTGAATTTTGAAGTGAATATAAGAATCTTTGACTCATTTTAAATGGACATGTACATAGCTATGATTGACTTTAGCCACTAGTTATATCTTTTTAATTTGGAGTATATTCATGTGTCATTTACAATAATATTAATTAAGTAATAATTTCTTGGAATGGGTTATTACAATGCATTCTTACGAGAATGAGGTACCATGCACACCATGCAAGTACAACAATAACAATATTTTAATCATATCATGCTCAGGAGTCTTTTTAAATGCATTATTATCATCATGCAACACATAGCTCCTATCATCTAAGTTTCCCTTCTATACATTAATATGCACACTATGCAAAAGTTGGGTCCACTCTTAGGATTTTAGTGCATTTTTATTATGACATGCATATGCTCTTTTAACCAACTCTTTTCTTTTCATGCAATTGATAACATTATGATGCCTACATGCATTCATTTCCTTCTTTTGAGATCGTTCATACATATACTTATCTCTTATCATACAAAAGAAATGGCTTTATGATGCTTAAAGTACTTAAACTCCATACTATGATACTATGCAAATTTAAATGTAAAGCAAGTTTCCTTCCATGCAATGCAAGATCTAACCTTAATGCAATTTTAAGCAATAGTTGTACAGTCACAACAATCCCTAGAGTATACAAGCATATATCATGAATCCACATGGCAATAGTAAAGGTAATCAAGTACTTACACATACACACCCCTATAATCAAATCTATACACAAGTCTATATGCTAAAGGGATTACACTGAGAGTGATTAATTTTGCTTCTAAGGACTCTAAGACAAGGGACATCATCCATTTCCTATCAACTATGAAAAAATTGAAGAGACTCTCTATTGCATGATGCATAGAAGTCTACTAACTTACTTATGCATCTTGTGCTAAGCACTTTTAGGAGGTTCATGGGATCAAGTGTCACATTCGAGAAAAGTAAACTCAAGGCCCTAGTGTTGAACCTTAAGCTCTGATACCAAATATAAAATCCCCCACAAAACAAAATTAACAAATTACACATATCACACAAATAAGGAGCATATAAAAATGACAAGTGTTCAATATTCAAGAATAGAGACAAGGAACTATATTAAGACAAGAAATTTAGAGTACATATGCCAATATTAAGGCATAACATAGAATGTATTCCTTACAATAGACCATATGATCGAGAACAAGATTATACAATGAAACATAATAAGAACCTTCCTGACAAGATTCTTCTGACATTTAACTCCTTTGACAAATCGAGGGCGAGAATACTGCTACAATACATTTCCACCCTACCATGAAGTGATTCACTTCCCCATAATTCTTCTTGAAAGAAGAATGCCCAACCCAACACGAAGAAAAATATCTATGCAAATCTGATTGGAGTAATGGAATAGTGAAGCATGACACATCTGCATCTAATAATATCAAGAGTATCAAACACAAACTAGGTACACTCTAGAATGCATATGTTAGTCATGTAAAGAAACTTAATAGTTCATCATCAATGCTATTGGTCAACGTTTTCTCATAATAATAAATACACGGTCTTAGAATATTTCAATGATATTAAAATGAATGTATTGCCTACACAAAATATAATAACACAAATGGTAATCACAACAAGAAATCAACCAGGAACATAGTAGCATACATATTAGTCACAGTAAGAAACACTCATGATATCAGTGACATGCAATGATCAAAGTAAGAAAAGTACTCTTTATTTTTTCCATTTTTTCCAAATAATAATAAAATTCTCTTCATTCACCACTTCAGATATTTCATGGTAATATACACAATCAATATGCAATTTCCTTCAACAAATGGCCTTTTGACCAATGATTTAAATATTGAATTTTCATGCACTAGTATTAACGTCCAATGATTAAACTATCATCTTTCCCTAATTTAAATATTCCAAGCATTAAATTATAAATGTACAAATTCTACATGCAATTCTCTTGGACAAGTATTAAGACCTTTTTGGCATGCAATTTTAAATACCATTGCATTTCATATCTTTTCATGTAACAAAAGTTATCATGCATTGAACCTCCAATGCCATTTCCTCACTATATACAATAATTGTAGTACATGCAACAATCTATGAAAATGTAACACTACTTTCCCTTTTATAATATTATTCTAATTCATCTATCATATAGTTCGACCATGTAAAACCATGATATTGCTATCAAGATTCAACCACTTAACAACCATTCACTATCATGAGAGATGGGTTCTTGTGAACCACTACTCATGAAACATGGGTCAATGAGTTTGACTCGTAAAACTACAGGTTGAATCTTGATAGCAATATCATAATTTGACGTGTGGAAAATACCTCCTACTTATCAATTGATGAACTAAAGGGGCTCTATAATGAATGGTTCATAAGGTACAACACTTGTTGAAGGTTTTGCAAATGGGGTTGCAAGCTAAGTGGGCTTAACCTTGGAGAAAACTCTGAGGTTAAGCGCGCTTGAACTAGAGTAGTACTAGGATGGGTGACCTCCCAGGAAGGCCCAATGCTTCACCTCTGTGAGCATCACCTAGATGCAATGGGTGCTAAGTGGACCATTCACTATCATGAGAGATGGGTTCTTGTGAATCACTACTCATTTCAAAACATGGGTCAATGAGTTTGACTCGTAAAACTACACGGTTGAATCTTGATGGCAATATCATAATTTGACACGTTGTGAAAAATACCTCCTACTTATTGTGTAAAACTAGTTGAAAATATGAAAGTACAAGCATCTCTATATTTAATGTTAAGATATAATATGCAATTCATTAGCTAACACAACTTAGGAGCCCTAGGGGTGGGGTCAAGAATTAAATATTCAATCAATCACATAACATAAAACTTATTATATTCTACTCTTATTAGAGAATACTCAAACTCATAGAACCAAATTCAGCAAATGATATGTACCTTCACGTCTCTTATCCGCATGTAATTATGACTAAAACACAGGGTCACATGGAATAGCAATGCCAATGTTACAAGGAATTATAATGAAATACAATTCAAATAATATAAATGAGATTTTTGGTTGACTTAAACAAATACCCATTAACAAAAGAGAATTTATTCAACCCTAGTCAGACTAATAATTATATGCTTAAGATACTTTCTCATGTTCCATGCATTATTCTATCACATGAAATATTGTTCAAAGAGTTAACTCACTATTGCCTTAAATAACACAATCTTCAAGGTTTAATACCTTAACTCTTAATATTTATCCATATTATAGATAACCTAAGTAACATAGAAAGGGAGAAAGAGCGTAGACTAATCCCAATTGGAAAATTAAAGGCTTTGCTGGCATATGAACAGTGAATTGGTAAGGTTTAAATGATTTTAGACCCACTTTGCAATTGGTTATATTAAATTAACGAGCCCCCCCAATTGGAGTAGCCTTTGGAGAATTCTTGAAGCTCATAATTATCAGAAAACCCTAGAATAGGTAGCCTCCTTACATATGCATCTAATGTGAGTAGGTATATTTTCACTTGCCAGTGTGTCATCTATTTAGCAAACCCAAGAACTACCCAAAAACTACACTCTAGTTTTGAAGAAAGTGTTGTGTGATCAGGCTGTGACAAGCTTGCACTAAGTCCACCAATGACCAGACTACCATAAATCCACAATACTTTTAGTTCCAATGCAAACGAAATTAACAGTAACAAGACAGAGCTTGTCTTTCATCGATGGTTGGAAACATGTTTTGAGTAAAATTCAGAGAGACTTTGGTCAAATATTATAAAGCTGGCCTCAAATATATAAGATTTCTTAAAATGAAATTTCCAGTCTGCACACAAAAATTCATTGAAACAAGGGCTAAATCTCAGTTCGCTTTGCTACATTCTCATTTTTTTCAAAGCTCTTTTTTTTAAATTGGCTGATATACCTATGGTAGCCCTTTAATTCCGGCATCTATTATCATTTATAAATATGGAGAATATTGTTTTATGAAGAAGAGCATTACCTTCCTTGTGAAGAAACCCCGAGGCATGTCAAAAACAGATGACAAAACGTGTTCTATCTAATGCTTAACTAGTTGTATTTTTAGATCCATGTCTGAAGGTTTAGTCAATATGGGCCATCATTTGCTTGGATCGTAGTTCCCAATAGAAAAAGCTAACCAAAACTATTTTGTGATAATTACATAGGGATCACACATAAAAAAGGAGGAATCTAGTGAAAAAATAAAACAATGAAGGATGTCAAATTACGTAATAAGGACCATATTAGACTACTTAGTTGTCCAGCATAGGCATATGCAAATTCACTGCCAGCAATTCACTGACGAAAAATTCACCGCAGGAAAATTCACCACCATGACAACTCACGGCGCGAAAAATTAATTGCATGAATTTTTGACGGTTAATTTTTCATGGCCATAAATTGCTGGTGGCGGTGAATTTTCTATCGATGAATTGCTGGCGGTGAATTTTCCTAGAATCGTCCAACATAATATCTTTAAGTTTTTGACCCTCGGTTGTTGGAATCCTCTGCACGTCAAACTCTTAGTCTAATTTTTGAAATAGTTCATCACCTTCCCTCCGATTCACAGTTGCTCCACCAAGTTCACTGCAAACGCATCCATAATAACAACTCAAGAACCAAATCCCTAGATCTACTTTTCAAGCTGTTTCCTACATTTGGAAGTCATGATCGGGCAACTGCAAAAGGACACAAAAAGGATAAAATGAAGATAATGTGAGAAGAGAAGAACTGTATGTCAAGGAATTGGACAGGAGGAGATTGTGAAGAATTTTGAGTTAATGATGTGGAAAGCATTTTTTTTTTTTATCTATTAGTCATAACAAGGTCTTGACTGCGGTCTCATTTGTGCAAGAATGGTAGCTCGAGAATGAATGGTAGGTTTTGTATTACAATTGAATGCCACTTCTGTCCACTAATCATCTCAATCTCACAACATTATCCTCGAAGTGTTTCCCCCACTTCTTCCATAAATTCCATCATGGAAAAGAAAACTACCGCTTCATGCAGTGCCTCCACTATGTTTCCTTTAATTATCCCTTTTGCATGTAACATGCGTTTTAATGCATACAAATTTTAGTTTTATTCAATTTATAATAGCTTAATAATTATTTTCAATAATTCATTCTTTTAATTTAAAATTAAATCTTATTTATTTAATCTAATATTAATATCACAAATGAAATTTATAATTATTTTTTATGTCTAATCTTTTATATTTAAATATATTCTTATAGTAATACAAACGAGTAAAACTAAGCTCTTTATTTTATTCTCCATGAAATCTGAAAATTGAAAAAGACGTTTTTTTTATTAATTTATCTTTCTTAATTCAATAGTTAAATAACGCAAGGAATGAGACATGACACATGAGTTTCCTTAGGTGTTGCCTAAAATCTAGCCACCATCCTAACAACTTGCATTATATACTATCTAGATGTAGTCACATATAACAGATTACCAATCGTGGATCTATATATAGTCAAGTCTATCAAAGTAGATTCATCATCTTTACTCAACTTACATTCGATAACCATAGGTGTACTCACCAGTTTGCATTCTTCCATCTTGAACTTAATAAAAATCTCCTTTCTACACTTTGTTCTAAGAAATGAACAAGCCTTTGTATGATTGTACACTTTGTAAACCAAGGAAGAAAGACAATTCACCAAGCATTGACATTTCAAATTCACTGTGCATTACATTCTGGAACACTTTGCACATGTCAGATCACTAATTCTTCCAAAAATATTATCATCCACATAGACAACAACAATCAACAGTTGATCACCTTCTATTTTTATGTATAGATTACTGTTTGCACTTCCTCTTTGGAACCCTTATAGTTGTAGATAGCTATCCAACTTCGAGTACCAAGCTCTAGGATCCTATTTGAGTCCATAAAGCGCCTTCTACAATCCACACATATAATCTATATTGTTTGAACATTTAAACCCTTCTATTTTTTCAATGTAGATTTCTTCTAATTGACTATTTAGAAATGCTGACTTCACATGCATCTGATACACCTTGAAATTATTGAATGCAGAAAGAGCCAAAAAAATATTGGTTTCTTTCAACCTTGCTATTAGAGAAAATGTTTCTTCAAAATAAATTCCTTCAACCTGAGCATATCCTTTACACACAAGTCTGGCATTGTTCTGGATCACTTCTCCATCTTCATTTAGCTTATTTCTAAAAACCCATTTGGTACCAATAACATTCTTGTTTTAGGTCTTGGAACTAGTTCTAAAGTTTCATTCTTACTGATCTAATTTAGCTCTTCCTCCATGGCTTCTATCCAACCTTTCTCTTTGATTTCTTTTGTGTAAGACTTAGGTTTAATCTTTGATAGTAATGCAAAATGTACTTTCTCATTTACCTTCTCAATTCTCCTCTAGGTCTAAACCCTAGTGTCCTTATGTCCTATAATCTAGTCTTCAGAGTGATTCTTTTGAACATACTTTGTTGGAGTCTTTGTAACAACCTTCTTAGAGTCAACTTATGAGTCTTCATCACTATTGTGGCTTGGATCTTCTTCATCTTCTACATTTGAAATACTAGTAGACTATATTATTTCATCAACTCTTACATTGGAACTTTCCACAATCCTCTTTATCCTTTTGTTGTAACATCTATATGCTTTGCTTGTTATAGAGTGACTAAGAAAAATACCTTCATTAGATTTGGAATCAAACTTACCTAGATGTTCTTTATCCCTTTTGATGTAGCATTTGCTTCCAAATATCCTGAGATGTCTAAGTGAAGCCAGTCTTCCTCTCCACAACTCATATGGTTTTTTGTTTTGGCCATCTTTTGTACAGTCTGGTATTTTCTCTCAAAACCTCCATTCTACTACAAATTCATAGGGGTAGAAAATTGCCTCCAGATCCCATGTTCTTCATAGAATTCACCATACCAATCATAGGTGAATTCTCCACCTTTATTTGATCTTAAAACCTTGATTTTTTTTTGGTTTCATTCTTAACTAATGCCTTGAATGCTTTAAACTTCTCAAATGCTTTTGAATTCTCTTTAAAAAAATAATCCAAGTCATTCTAGTGTAATCATCAATAAGCATCATAATGTACTTGTCACCTTGTAGACTCTTAGTCCTCATAAGTTTGCATATATTAGTATGGATCAAATCCAATGGCTTTGTTGTAGGATACTCCTTAGCAAGAAATCTAGTCTTTATTTATTTTCATTCATGACATGGTTTACAACTAGTAGATTGAGACTTCTTAATATTTGACATGTCTTGGACCTGCTGGTGGTGGTTGCGGTTTATGCTGATGTGGTTGTAATGGTGGCCTCTGACCAATTGGTGACACTAATGGTGGAATCTGTCCATCATGCCCACTATGCCCTGCACCTCTACCTTGTCTATCTTGTGGCTGGTGGCCTGGCTGTTGGGGGACCTGTCCAATCCAGGGTCATCTGACCCATCCTCTACTTGCTGCTAGCACCACTGGTAATGTCAATCTGATTAGAGTGTGGGGCTGAAAATATGAATCATAAGCCGATGTGGTTCCTGCATCTGCGATACCATCAAAATAAACCCACGACATCATCACTAGCTGTCTGAAATCATTGATGGAATACTATGGAGGAATCCGTTGCCCCCATGCTGCCTCTTGTGACCTCCATGTAAATATGGCTCTCTGAACTGGCGAGCGACCCTATCTAGGAGGTACCGCTCTATCATGTGATACTCTCACCCTTGCATATATCTAGTCTGGCGACAGTAGAAAAGTTGAGCATCATCATTGTACCACCTGTGAAAGTGGAGCTAAGGTCTTGAGTGGAACACTGTCATCTCATCAATGACCTGCCTTGAGTGTGGGATGCCTATAATGCTTGTGTAATGAGGGGTGGTCATGTCCCCTCGTACCTGTAAACTATAGGATCATTGCGGTCTATCTGAACGTCTACAATGGTGGGTCTCAGAATGGATATGTGCTCATATTCCCACACATGGAGAAGTGCAACGCCTGCTCCAATGTTGCGAGCCCTGCTGTACATGACCTGGTGCATATCATGATATAGCAATGCTAGGACGACTGGCCCCCAGGCATAGACAATCATCTCCTCCATCATGCAAGACCAAATGATCCCCCATCCAATGCTGCATCCTTTATCTCTCCATTGGGAACAAGGACTCCCAAGATTAGTGCTCTGAAAAATAAGGTCAAATTAGGGGCAATCCCCTCATAATGAGCAAGGTCAATTTGACTACTGTCGATTACATACTGGTCGACGCCAAATAGCTAAAAAATCGTGTCACCTCTAGCCTCCGCATAGTATATGATGCACTCACAGTGTATGGGGATCCGTAGAATTCACCATATGTCCTCCAAGGTCACGATGGCCTCGCTAGTCAATAACTAGAAGGAGGGTGTCTCACTCTGCCATCTCTCCACCAAAGTTGTCATCATTGCAAGGTGCGTCCTCACCTCGGGCATCTGAGCTACATTTCCAAAGCCAATCAACCCAAGGAAGAACAACACCTCATCCGTCAAGTGTCTCGCTCTATGCAAAATTCAGCTCCTGTGCTCCTTTGAGTGGAGCACTGGCAAGACCTCCTGCATCCAAAATGCCCAAGACGTCACAATTCATTAGCATGGCATGCTTTCAAAAATTAAAAATCCCCTAAATAATAAAGGCGAGTCAGCTTTTCCAAAAGTGAAGCTCTGTCATTTTGCAAAAGCGACACTAAAACAAAAAGTGGTGTTGTATGTCAAAGGTGTGTTAGCATTTCGGGGTGATGCCAAACTCTTTTGGGGCCACACAATGCAATCTTGCAAAGACAAGTTAGGATTTTTTCCATGACTTTGAGACCCTCCAGCATCATGCGATGCTCTACTACAAACACGGGTCAACATGCACAAAGGAAACGCCAACTGTAACAATTGCGATGCCCTAGAGGATTGATTTTGATCGACCTAATTGGACCCTAATAAATGCATCAAAATCACACAAAACAAGAAAAGTTTCCAAAGGCATACTAGGGGTCTTGCATCTTGAGGCTACTGGAACTTGCAAACCCGATCTATCCGATGTCTGGGGAGTACACGATCCGCCATTCCGTCAACACCTCAGAGAAAAAAGTCAATATTTCTAAAGGCTAAGAGTGCAAATGATTTGAAAATGACCCTCCTAACCATATTTATGCATTTTTTAGGGTTTTTAGGGTGTTTTGAATCCATTTAATCCATTTTTTGTTGAATGAAGCCCATTTTGACCCGTTTTCATTGCCAAAAGCTTAATTTTGCATCCTATGAGATATTTTTCTCTCTTGAATTGTTGTTGAACATTTTTTGTAAGCTCGACCTAATTTTGCAATTTCCACCCGATCTCTCGAGGGGGCAGTGTAGCAGCGTAATTTCTTTTGCTGGGGCAGCAGTGGGGCATCCAAAAAATCAAGAAATTTTTAAATTTTGATCATGGTAGTGTTATTCGTTGAATTGATGCATCAGGTACCTCACTTCAAAGAGGGGAAAAATGTAGACACCGAAAAAGTCCTGATTAATACTATGCATCTGATTCTAATTAACTAACACCGTTTCTTCCTAAATCACCTCAAATTAACCAATTAATTAAATAATCACCATTATTTAGTTAAATTCAACAAATTTAGCTATTAATCAAATAATTAAATTTATTGGATTAATTCACGCTTCTTCTAAGTAATTTTCATCTTATTTAATTAAATCAAATAATTTAATTAAATCTCCCTAAATTATCTCATTAGATTAAAATCAATCAAATCAAATGCCACAATCTCCTAATTTATTTCAAATTATTTAATTCTTAATAATTAATCCTAAATCAATTTCTAATCATCATTAATAATTCCTCCAGCTTTTAACTCCTCAAGAGTTAAATCAACCCATGGTCAACTAACCAGGTTGCACATGAAAATAATTTCTATTAACTATTTAATTCTTCTATTTATCCTCACAAAGACATATTCCAAAGAATATTCCTCTCAACCAACTCTCGTTCAATTTCCCTCCAAAGGTTTTCAAAAACCTTTCACATCCTCAATAACTTCTCTTACAAATGCAATAAATTGTCTTACATCCTCTCAAATCTCAACCATTTTCATTCAATTCCTCTTACAACCTTTCATCCTCAACCAATTTCATTTACTTCCATCTTCCTCCACTCACACATTTCCCAAAACGTGGTCCACCTTCCTCCAATAGAATTGTGACACTTGGCACATTCTCATTGGCTCCCATTTTATCCCACACCCATCAAATCCTCTCATTCTTAAACCCTTAACTTCTATAAAAAGAAGCATCCTTTTCATAATATGGATCTACAACTTCAAGCATTATCATTATTTGCAATCACCATCTTCATGTTATTTTGAGCTCATTTTCATCACTTAGCATCATTTTCAAACATCAAGCTCATCAATTGGGATTGGGAAACAGATTCTTTCCACATTAAAGGAGCACCACTCCCCCTATGGGATGGATATTTAGTTGTTTCAATTTGGTTTCATGTTAGCTTTAGTTGTTTTAATATCATGTTCATGTTTCCTCTTTGATTTAGCTAAGAATTTCATAGGGAACATTATATTTGGGCTTTCTAACATGACTAATCATTGTTTGATGTTCTTATGTTAGCTTGTTGCAGGTTTGATGTTCACACTTTTTACCTCAGAAACTAATTTAGGTGCAGGCCACTCCAAGATTTCCTTCACTTTGCTTGGATCCATCTTCAACATCCCCTTTGAAACCAAAAAACCAAATTACATTAGTTCTGTCTTTATGAACTCACACTTTTTTAGATTAATCATTAGTTTATCCTCTTGTAACCTTCTTAACACCAAATTTAAATGATACAAATTGTCTTCTTTGCTAGAACTAAAAACTAGTATATCATCATGGTAAACAACTACAAACTTACCAATATATGGATTGAGAACTTCATTCATAAGCCTCATGAAGGTACTAGGTGCATTAGAAAGGCCAAGTGGCATAAAAATCCACTCATATAATCCCTCATTTGTTTTGAATGCTGTTTTCCATTCATCCCCTGGTCTGATCCTTATTTGATGGTATCCACTTTTGAGGTCTATTTTTGAGAAATAATGTGCCCCACTCAAGAAATCCATTAAGTCCTCTATTCTTGGTAATGGAAACCCATTTCTAATTATTATCTTTTTTATTTCCTTGGAATTAGTACATATCCTCCACTCACCCCCTTTCTTAGGTGCCAAAACAATTGGAAGTACACAAGGATTAAGGATCTCTCTGATTAACCCTTTGTCAAGAAATTCTCGCACTTGTTTTTTGATTTCTTCATTTTGTTGCGGTGTCATCTTATAGGCTACTTTGTTTGGTAGACTAGCCCTTGGTATGAAGTCTATTTGGTGACTAATATCTCTCATTGGAGGCAAAGAGTTAGGTAGTTCATCTACAACTATGTCCTTATAACCCTTCAACATTTCTTGTATTTCCCAAGGAAATTCATCAACTCTTGTTGTTTTCATGACAGTCCTAGGTCTGCTCACTATTGAAAAACCTATATTGTCCTTTTCTATTGTCTTTATAAACTCCTTCTCACCCACTATCATCACACTTGAGCCAATATTTTGGTCTTTGTCTTCTTCCTTCAAAGGTGCTAAGGTGTAGGTGACTCCATCCTTCTTTAAAACATAAACATTCCTCCTACCATTAGGCATAGTTTTTCTATCATATTTCCAAGGTCTACCAAACAAAACATGGAATACATCCATTAGAATTGTATTACATAACACCTTGTCCTTATACCTTCCTATTTGAAACTCTACCCAACATTGTTCATTAACTAGTACTTGTTGCTCCTCATTCAACCATGAAACTTTATATGATGTAGGATGAGGCAATCTCTTTAAATTCAACTTCTCTACCATCTTAATAACAACTAAATTATCAGTACTTCCTGAATCTATCACAACTTGGCAACGCTTACCTTGACACTTGCAAATAGTCTTGAATAGTGATTTTCTTTGAGGTGGCTCTTTCTCCATTGGAACCTTGATCAATGTCCTCATTAGAAAAGATTTTATTGTCTCTAGTTCTTTTGGTTATGGGGAAGATTTAACACTCTCTTCATCTCCTCCTTGAGAAACTGGAGTCCTTTCATTCCTAAAGGTAGTGGTGGTCTACTCTTTTGGACACTTCCAAGCTTAATGACCAGCGAACTTGTTGCACTTGTAGCATTTTCTTGTGAAGCCACTGAATCCTCCTCTTTTTCCAAATCTGCACCTGAAGTTAGGCCTTCTTCCTCTAAAATCCCCTCTTTCATTTGGTGCTTATTCTTGTGAGGTGCTTGACTCTCCTAGAGTTCTTTGTGATTGTCCTCTACCACCATATGAATCTCTACCTCTGAAGTTCCTTCCTCTACCTCTATTCTACTTTTCTTGCTTCCTATTCAACTTCTCTTTAGCCTTTAGGGTCAACTTATAACACTCTTAAAGTGTCCTAGGGCTTGTGAGGCTTAACTCATCTTGTAAGCTATACTTCAACCCATTCAGGTATCTTGCAATCTTGTTTGTATCATCCTTTGGATATGTCCTAACCTTATGCTCAACTTATAAAACTCTTCAGTGTATTCTTTCACTCCCATATCCTTTTGTTTCAAATTTTGCAACTTCCTATACAACTAGGTCATGTAGTCACTAGGCATGAATTTTCCCTTCAACTTGGCAACCATCCTATCCAAAGAAGTAATCTTGGATTTTCCTTTCTTTTTCCTTTCTTCCTGAACATAATCCCAACATAGGAATGCATGACATTTTAGTTTGGTCCTAGAAAACTTCACTTGTTGCTCTTCAAGTACCTCCTCCAATTCAAAGTATTTATCCAACTCCCCTATCCAATCAAGGAGTTCTTCACCATTTAAACTACCTGCATACACTGGAAGTTCCACCTTCACCTTGGTTCCTTCACCCTTGACTTCCTTCAACAATATTTCCATCCTCAAATCATCAACATCACTATCTTCTTGAGGTTCTTCTTGAGGTGCTTCATTCACCACTTCATCTTCTTGGTCACTCACATCTCCTGTAACCATTCCTCTTCTTTGGTTTGCTTCCACTGCACTGAGTCTTGCATCCAAACTTACTCTCATCTCCCTCATTTCTTTGGCAAGGGCTTCTCCCAGTTGTGTGGCTATTCTTTTGGCCACTCTCTCAATGTTTCTTGGGGGAATTTTTCCTTTTCTTGCTTAACCTTATACCAAATTTCTTGCTTCACCAACTCTAATACCAATAATGATGCAGAGGAAAATATTTTGTAACACCTATGGAATCTCAAAACAATGACAATGTGGCTTAAACAACACTAAGCACAAGTGCGTTTGGTCCTTGAAAAATGAAAACAACTAATACCTCGCTAACATACTCTATAGGCCTTTTTGATAGGTTCAACTTATAAAGAATCTAAATTCATCTATTCTTTGCACACTCAGACTTTAAAAATCTTAAACACACTCCAAATACTCCATTTTGATAGTTCTTGACAACATTTAAACCCAAAGCAAAGCAATTTCAATAAACCCTCAAAGAGGTGGGGTTTCAAACACTCAAGAAATAAAAAAATCAAATTGTCTATTACAAATCACACAAATCAATGACTTAGCACTCCTCCTTTTGGGAACACGACCAAAATAACCTACAAAAAATTTCTACCAAAACTCATGATTTTTCAATAGTTGGAAGTGAAGATATGGATTAGTTTTTGATTCCTGGAAACCCTAGGCCTGTAATTGACTTGTGAGAACTATTTTCCTCATAAATTTCTCATTTTAACATGAAATTAAACCAAACAAAGTGCATATGAACCCTAACACAAAGATCTATTAAACCACTATCTCATAGACCGGCCCCACTACCATACAAAATTGATTTCTTGCTGTTTCACAGTGAAAACTGTCATCAAAATGCAAAATAACAAGGTATAACATCAAATTATTGCTCCCTCCTTTCTTGGAGCATATATTTCCATTCATTTTCATCCAAATAACCCTTCAAAATAGTTACACATGAGTTGTTTTGTCCTTTTCCATAAAAACCTAATGATTATTGCACAAAATTTGACAATTATACCTGTTTGTGCAACTTTCAACCCATCCAAAACAAAAACATTAAAGAAAATAACTTTTCCCATGGTCCTCTTAAGACCTTATTAGACCTAAGAAAGCCAAAAAAAAGGGTTGAGAATAATCCCAACCCTTGTATCAAGCAAAAATGCACCTAGAAATTTAAATTTTAGTTTTGGTGGGAAACTAAAAAAATTGAATTATAGGCCTAACAACACCATCTAAACCACCTGAGATGATCCCAATGGATCCTACAAGAATCTTATTCACATAACTAAAACTTCTATCACCCTAAAAGAATAAAAAGAAGCATTGAGAGTGATGCTCCTGCACATTAGATTTTATGTGGTGAGTGGTCCTGATACTGAAAGACCTCTGTTTTATTTGTGAAGTGGGTTGAATGAATGGGATTGCAAGGTAAGCATGTTCCATGGACCAAGAATGGTCAGGGATTCAGGATGGTCTCAATTAGACCACCTTCCTGTAGTCTAAACACAGTTAAACACCCATAGTGCAAGGCATTATAGACTTTGAAATGAACCTTTCACTTCCTTAACTAGTAAATTCTTCATCATGTTAAGTGAATAGTCAATTCTATTCCAATTTTTTCCAAAAAAATAACTTTTCCAATTCTAGAATTTTATTCAAGAATAGTCAATGGTTTAGTGTTCATTCGATCTCCCTCTTTTCACTTTAGCCTCTTCCTTTTTATGCTCCACATTAATATTCTAGGCTTACCACTCACCATGCCATTGTGGGAGGCATTGATTGAAAACACTCCAATTACAATTGAATACCACTTCTTTCTACTACTCATCTCAATCTCACAACATTATCCTTGAAGTGCTGCCCCCACTTCTTCCATGAATTCCATCATGAAAAAGAAAACTCCCGCTCCATATAGTGCCTCCACTATGTTTCCTTTGATTAGCCCTTTTGCATGTAACATGCATTTTAATGCATGCAAATTTTAGTTTTATTCAATTTATAATAGCTTAATAATTATTTTCAATAATTTATTTACTTTTAATTTAAAAGCAAATCTTATTTTTTTAATTTAATATTAATATCGCAAATCAAATTTATAATTATTTTATGTATAATCTTTTATATTTAAATATATTCTTATTATAATACTCATGAGCCAAACTAAGCTCTTTATTTTATTTTATTTTATTTTCCATGAAATCTAAAAATTTAAAAAGACATATTTTTATTAATTTATCTTTTTCAATTTAATAGTTAAATTATGCAAGAAATGAGATGTGACATCCTTCCCCACTAAGAAGAGACATCGTCATGATGTCTTAGTAGATAAAACACTGAAGTAATTATGGTATCTCAATATGCCATCAAGTAACTTCCCAAAACAAGATCTTCAAGGGGCGATCCCACAATAGTGGGTTATACTTTTTGGCCAAACTTGACATTGAAATGAACATTTTGAACTAAATCTTCACTTTCGGACACTTATAGCTTCTAAACCGTGAGGAAATTGAAGATGATGCAAACTAGTGATTTTTGAATTCAATTTTTTTTGTTGGATCAAGGACATCAATACCAATAGGATATATATTTTTCAATTTTTTCTGGTAATCTACTATTTTTCCACATTTGTAGAACAGAGAGCTTGATTCTCGATGAAAAACCTATGTTTAATTAAACTAAAAAAATGTATAATAAAAATAAAATATATTAAAACCATACTTGATGGAGAGCTCATTTCAAGGATTATAATCTTGCAGTTGGGTTTGTTAATTTGATTCCATTTTGATCCTCAACCTAAGAATAAAAACCCAAAATTTGCATAAAATTGCAGATGGAGGGCAGCAAAGGAAAAAAGGAGGTGTTCATTCGAACCCCCTTCACTAGAAGGGGGGTTCAAATGAACATCCCCTATATGGTGCAAGTTGGTGTTTATTAGAAGGGGGGACTCATTCGAAGGGGGTTGATTCCATGCATGTTCAAACAAAGCCCCTTCATACAAAGGGTTTCCTTTGTTCGAAGCCATTTTAAAGTTTTTTGATGGGCATTTCTAATTTTTCTTCGTGCAATAAATTGTAACCCACTATTGTGAGTTCACCCCAAGACTCACACTAGACATGATAAGCATTTTCATCAACTAAATGTATTCTAATTTTCATTTTGCAAACACTCATAATAATGCAAACATGCACATTCAAGATAAGACAAGAACACTAATTTGAGAAAACAATCATGTAACAATTTCTAAGTGAGTGTGTGTATTCTATTACTACCTTTCAATTTCACAAAGCTAGGTTACCTCTCTCCAATATTGTTCTCTCCCTTGTGATGGTGATGGTATTTCTATAGCACTCATAGAAATAACACTAAACTTTAGTCCATGTTAGTACCTATAATTGAAATAAAATTAAAAAATTCTTCAAAATGTTTCTTCTTATCCAATTATGTCTTAATCATCTCAATGATTAAATAGTAAAAATATTTTTTCACATTTCCATAACTTTGAAATTGTATTCGTGCACATGTGTACTTGTGCTTACCATACCCTTTTAGTTCGAAAGTTGACTAGGTTGCTTTTTATTCCTCTTCAATGTTCCTGTCTTTTCTTATACACACTTGTGCTATTTTATCTCATTCAAATATCAGTGCCTCATAGAAAAATCATATATTGTAAGGAAAAAGACTACAACTTCAAAATATGAATAGCTTTAAACAAGATCACAACTTGATCATATATATATATACATAGAAATATATAAAATTCATTCACATGCATCCTTTCACAAGCAATATTCATGTGTATCTATAGATCATCTATGTAACGACCTTGATGTTCTACTCAATAAAATTTTCAATGTTTCATCTCAAGTGAATGAACCATGATGCCATAACATAGAACTATTTTTTTTCTTTTCCATAATGTAAATTACAAGCACATTTGAAATAAACACTATTCTAAACTTCTATTGCATTTCATTGTAATTTCACAACTCTTTCCATAATATAGATTTCATATCGAATAAACTCAAGTTTATCATTCATGATTACAACCTTCCATATAAATGGGTACAAGATACATATATATGTAGCTCTCTTGAGCTTCATTGGAAATCGATATACAAATTGGTCCTAATGCCGCCGTTGGTGCATACATTCTAGATGTTCCCATTCTTTGGTACATACACTCTAGTTGTCCCCAATACTGGCACAAACATCCTCAAACCTTGGCCGCCAATTGATGAGGGGAAGCATCACTCAAGCACTTTTCCACCAACCATAGACTCAATGTGGTCCCCTAGACATCTACCACATATGGTAAGATGCCCTCCCTTCAACAAGGAGATTGGTATGGTAACCTCATAACAATATAATTCTCGAGCTTAATGTTGTGTCCTGCATAACTAGAACTTGTATCCACTACAATCCTAAACTAGCATGCATAAAAGGAACACAGTGAATTGACAATGCAACCAGTGGAAAATTACACTACTTTGGCCAAATTATTCTCACCCAGTACTTCGAGTGGCAGTCATCCTATTCACATACACTACCCTAGCTCGGTTTGGATTATGACCATTCATATACTATGCATAGGTCATTTCCTTTCATAGGTAATCTTTAACCTCAGAAATAACCTATTCCCTTTTTCCAATTCACAATGATATTTCTATCAAGTATTTACATGCATAAGTTATCCCCTTTATTGGACAATCTAATCCTAGGAATAACCTATTCCAAATCACAATGACACTCGTCCTAAATATTCACATGCATAATTTATTCCCTTCACTGGACAATCAATTCCTAGGAATAAACTATGATCGCTTCATGACTCTAACTTTACAAGAGATTTGTAATAAATAACTTTATATTCTAAAGTATAGCTTACAGAAGCATCATCTTATCATAGAATAAATAATAAACAATAAATGACTCTATTTAGGAATATATATCATTCAATAAGTGATTCTCATTAAGAGTATAGTATCATCAATGAATGACCTCAATCAAAGAATAATCATACCAATAAATGATTCTATTCGAGAGTGTAATCTCCTTGGTAAAAATGGTTTAGATTAGAATCTTGTCAATAATATGACTTCATATCAAGAATATAAAATAACCAATCAGGTAACAAATCCAATTCAATAGGTAATCCAACCTATGGCTCCAATCAAATAGTAATTCTAAAACTCAAGTGATCAACTTAATCACATAAACGAGTCTCAACCTTGTTATATCCTAATCCCAGGATTAAGTCAACAATCAACAATCAGTTCGATCATTTAGGTTAATCTCAACCTATTTGTTCCAACCAAAGATCAATTAAACAACCCATCCAAGTAGGTTATTTGCAACCTAATGGTTCCAAACAGTAATCAAGTAAATATCCCAATTCGCACAGGTAATTCTCAACCTAAGGTTTCAATCATTAATCAAATAAACTTCTCACCCCAAATAGGTTATTCTCAAGCTAGGGTTTCATTCAAAACTAAAGTAATGATCAAGTGTTCATTCACGTATAGCTTAGCAATATTCCATCTCATACTATCATATCTTTCATACTATCACTAATGTTGTATTTCTAAACCTTATCATTCCTAAGATTTCCTAGTCATTATAGGCTAACAATGTCCAGTCACTTCATGACATTGATACATTTCACATTATACATGTAGTGTAGACTATATATGTATATAAACATCATCATCTGAATTCCCTATAGGGTATATAAAAGTATTAAATAACTTCTTTAATCTATTCATACTTTCATCAATCCTAGTATATAATACTATTGATAACACTCACTCCTTAATATGGAGTATGTAAAAAAACTTCAGAAGGAAATCATGAAAACAAGATTATTTCCCTTTTCAATAAGCAAAGGATCATTTCTCTATTTCAAGTAATCTAATGCAATTCCAAAAAAAACATAAAAGACATTCAATCTTTCACTAAAACATATAAAAATAAAGAGAATAGAATCTCATGCCTGTTAATCAATTTAATCCTATTGAATCAATAGTTCTTAAGCCAAGCCCCCTCTTAAAATCAACTTAACAACTATTCCTTCTCAAATTCATCTCACTATTATTTCCTCACAAAATACCTCTCAGCAAAATAAGAACCTCACAAATAAAAAGCAACAACATGGAGAATGTGTGATTATGCATAGCAAAAGCATATCCAAATGAGGTAAGAGTGCCTCTATTTATACCCAAAAACTAACATCTACAGGCTAGAAACAAGGCCAACAAATTGAAACTTATCATCTCAACTCAATCAATTCAGCATGATAACTAAAAGGTGGAAAATTCCTACAATAGGTCGACTCTTTTCATGCCTACAACATGTTGATTGATTCATATTTGCACATGATTTATACTGAAAATAAACTTACAGGTTTAAGAGATTTCTATTGAATCACCGAGTTCATAATATGACACCAAAAATTCACCATATTACCTATCATTTAGCTTGTTTTTTCATAGAAGAATAAGTCAATACTTCAATTGGTTGCATTTCCATAGAGTTTGACTTTATCTTGCATAAAATTCTCATGTAATGGCTAGCTTAGCTTCCACGCGCTACCCATGCTCTCTTCCAATGTATTTAAATCACAATACAATGACTTCTATATCTTATGAACTATAAATGATATGAACTACCTATTGTGCAATTTTCGCACACACACCCCACTAAAAGTAGGGACCCTCTCTTGCTCTAATTTTTGATGCTCTAGCCCTTTGGTTTTGAGGACTTGGTTGCTTTGGCATGTGCGTGAATGATTATCTTGCTTGTGCAAATGTCCCTTTTGAAGAAACATTTTGAAAATCCTAAGTCTTTGAGGTAATTCTGGGTTTTTCTTTGTTTTCAGGAAAATTCCCTCTGTTCAGAATTCCCCGAACGCCTTGGAAACCTGACGAGGCTAGTTTTGCATTGTTTCTGGAGATTTCGGTCCTTCACAGAATTTCGTGGTGAATAGATTTTTCCGAAATTCCGCCAGGCCCTCGGATTTCTGAATTTCTTCTTGACCTCGGATCCCGGAGCTTGTTGTCTTGTCATTGCGTTTATGTTCTCGTACAAACTCTACAACTCATGTTTATTGATCTCTCAGGGGGGATTTGTGCTGAAGATTTATGTCATTTGTCTTGCTTTGAATGTGGAAGAGCTTAACCTCTGAGTGTTGTGTGTGAATTTGGTGTTTGAGCTTTGAATTGATGGCTTTGATTGCGTTTTCTTGGTGTCTTTGCATTTTCTGAAGGTTTGGATATCGTGTCAGTCGCTACCCTCTTGAATTGTTCTTCATCTATGGTATGTACGTAGTGCCCTTGCCTTGATTGATGAGTATAAATGGTTTTATGATGTCTAGGGCATGTCTTGAGTATGGGTTTGGTGTGCTTTGCTTTCCCTTGGTGAATTTATCATGATTTGGTGAAACAAACAAAGTGAGTGAGGGTCGATACTGTGTGTTCATGGTGGAACCTTAGGGTTTTGACTTTGGAGCCGTCACCATTACTGATCAAATTGCCCTTGTGTGAATTCTGAGTCTGGATCCATCAATGAATGATTTGGGCAAGCAACATTTGGGCCCAGGTCCTCAAATTTGTGATCTTTTGATCAATTTGATTAAAGTCGTGAGAACGTCGAAGTCCGGGTTTTCCTCCAGTTTCGGGATTTTCCTTCGCTGGCGGATTTCCTCGGTTTTCCTTGTCCTTTGCATTTTCCCAAAATTCAAAGTTTTGCTTGCTTCGCAGATTTCCGCTCCCTCCAAATTTTCCTAAAATTTCCGCTGTCTCTTCATTTTTTGGAACTTGTAGACTGTTGCTGTTTTCGCGGAAATCCATCCTGGGCGGATTTTTCTGAAACTTTGTTGAAAATGAAGAATTGTGAGATTGCATGAATTATTGGTTGCTGATTGTGCATCATGTGATTAATTTGAGTAATATTAAGATCTTTCATGTTGTTTCTTATCTGATTGTGATTGATTGAATGATTATTGGATGCTTGTGTTTATTTCGCTAAAATCCGCTTGGCTGGGAATTTTCTGAAATTCCTTTTTGGCCTGGATTCCGCGAAGGGGTGAAAATCCCGGACTATGGAGAATGTGCATTAACGATATTTTGGGGTTGATTTCGATCTTTGCTTGGATTTATTTGAATGATGAATATATTATTGGTGATGGGCTAATCTTGATCCTCATATTATAATGGATATTATTGATGGTGGTTTTTCTGAGTGCAGGCTGAATTTAACAGGGTCATCAAGGAAGCTCTGGAGGAGATTAATTCAATTGAAGGAGGGTTCAAAGTATTTATTACTCCACCTGTGGCCGACCTGGAGAGTATTTTTCTTAAGATATCAGATAAATTGGATCGAGATAAGGACAAAGGGGCCAGTTAATGATTGATTACATTGTGAGTTGTGCTTCCTATTTATCTGGAGCCTTTTCTACCTAGTTTTTTCATCCTTCTCATGCATTGGATCGAGTTGCATTGTAAATCCTAGGCCGACCTGGATGGATTTCATGCATTTAATGCGTATTTTTATCTTACTTTGGATTCCTCTTGGCCGACCTGTTTTATGGCCATTTATTATTGTAAAACCCAAACTAGGCCGACATATCTTGGGGGTTTTCTATAAATAAGGAATTTCGCCTCATTTTTAAAGAGTTAGATTGGAGTAGTAGAAATCAGAACACTTGGAGAATTAGATTTATAAGCAAAGAGTTAGATTTAGGATCTAGTTCATTTTGAGCAAATTCTGTAACACAAAACACTGGACTTGTTGCTGTCATTGGATGATTCAATACAATTAATGACATTGTGATTTGTAGTGATCTCTTTTGTGTTGACTTATCTTGCATGGTTCTTGTGATTCTATCTTTTGGACTTGCTCAAGATTATTAGATGTATGTTAAATTTAGATTTAGATATGATTTAATGGTTTTTATGGTTTGATGCTTGGAGTGTTTGTAGCAATCCCTGGTCCATACTTTTTGCAGCTAGCTGACTGTTAGTTGCTTTGCAAAGTTAGCCTAGACCATATATCTATTGTGCTTAGTTCAATTGTGAATGTTTATTCATTTCAATTGCCTTAGGGTTGTCTTGGATGAATGTTCATGATCTGAAAATCTTTAATACCTTAGAAGATTGCACCGTCCTTGTAAGATTGCAAATTTATCTGGGTTAAGCTAGAATTGGTTTATAAGGGATTGGTCCATTTCAAGTATTTCATCATTTGCATTGTTAATCTTAGGAGTAGCATTAATCTTAGTGATCTCTCTGAAACCGTTATCTTTTATCATTTCTTTTATCATTCTAGTTAGATTTTCTACTTAGATTTAGGATTGAAGTATCATCATATTGCCAGATCTGATAAATTAAAGATTCAGTCTTTGCTTGTAGTAAGGTCCCTTTGTGATTACCAAAATTTTCACATTTATCACTGAGTTGTTTATGCATTGTCAAGACCTGACGTTAGAAACCTTGGGGTTATCTCTTAAGGCTTGCTGATAGAGATTTACCTTTCAAGAGAGATAGGATATTATATTCTGTCTGAGTTGTTGCTGTGCAAAAAACATCATCAACACTACCCAACATACTAACTACTTCATATGATGTTATTAACCTATGCGTAGTTCAAATTCATTTCCACATGTTTCCTATGTTCAAGCTTGGATTTACTTTCACATTTATGCACAGTAATCAGCATTCAAAACTCCGTTATCATGCATATGAATACACTGGCCAAAAGACCATGTATTGATGCTTATGCATTGGTCTATATTATTCATGGTAGTGGTTTGTTTGTGCCATACAAACACACTATATAAGCACCACGTTCTCCTTATAATATAACAATTATTTCCAACTTATTTCATATTTCATGTAGAGTTTATTGCCACCACATGGCTCACCCAAATCAGCCCATAATATATATAATATATATGTATATACATATTTATATTTAGCATGAAATGATTTTATGTATATATATATATTCTTATTTTTAATCAAGTTCATTAAATAAACTATTCGATATACGAATACATATATCCATGTTATCATTATCCATAACAATATCATATGTATATATATCCATAAACACATATATGTTTTAATACGTTTAGACACATATATACATATATTCACATATACATACATTAATGTATATGTATACACGTTTCCTTTAATGTAACTATATACATTACACACACACACACACATATATATATATCTTACATACACATCATTATTTCAATACCCATTACTCAACACATAAATTCATATCCTTGTCGACATGCATATACATTAAGTGTATACATACAAACACACACACACACACACACACACACATATATATATATAATCGATTCCCCATGTATGTATACTCGTAAGTATTTCTACTTACATACATATGCACATTCTTATGCTCTTATGCACATATCAATATATATACCCATATACATGTTTATAATTAACGTACATATGAATCGATGGAAAACTCAGACTCAAAGAATCATTCACGATAACTTGATCAAACAATCAGAGAAATCAAATACATTTTGTCAAGCATTTCAATCCTTCCCTAAAGGTTACTTGCTTGGTTCCAACTGACTTGACTCAATTAGACCAACTAGGGTGTGAGTGTGTGAATGCTTAGTAAGGCCAAATTTAGAGGTCACCAGACCAAGTTCCTTTCTTGAGTGATACTTCCCCTCCCTTCTGAAGATGTGAACCTCTACTTGCATCCAACTTAGCATATAGTAACAATAGTCAGATGCTCACATGAAATCCATATGCATAATCAAACTTTAGCATATTCATATTGCAATACATGTTCTTTCATTGTACTTCATCAATATAAACATAATTAATCCTTAAAAGAAATAACATCTTAATATCTATTTTGTATTTTATTCATTTATCAAACATATCAAAATCATGATTTGCATTCATTATCCTATTTACCCGTGAAGGTAAAAGTAACTTAGTAACAATAAGATGGGGTATAACAATCTACACATACAATCAAATTGTCAGAAAAGTATATTGTCCTTATAAAATCATGCTCATATGGAGACTCAATTGTCATCCAAGAATGCCAATGTATAGGTGTAAAATTTAATCAATAATCAACTCAATAGAGATATTCACAAGGTGAGAAATAATCTGTATAGATGTTACATCTTCACACAAGAAAAGTACAACACTATGCCAATGGTGGTGTATAATACAAGGAATAAACAAATAATGATATGTGAACATAATTTATGAAGTCTCTAGCTACCATCAATCCACACATGGCTAGTCAAAGAAAAAATCATGATTTGGGTGCTTTTCCACACAACCATGCAGTTTATACTTCCAAAAAGTTCTTCCTACTTGAAGATCTATCGACCCTGCATGAATTACCTAGCTACCTCAAAACATTTTGGGGTAGGGGGAATCTGGTGCAAGTAACATCTACTTTCACACACACACACACACATATATAATATAACAATTTCTTATTTACAAGATGCGGTAGAGAATTATATTAAATAAAATTTGGTAGGATAAATCATCTTTTTCAATGATATGGTATTTGGCCAAAGCACTTGAAAATATTGGAACCTTCTTGAAAAGAGGAAGTCCTTCTCTGTTGTTCCAAATTTGGCAACCATCCTAGAAGGTAAAATCGTCATCACTTACACTCATGCATATCAACATATACACACATAGAGAAAAAAGTTTAGCACATCTCACATAAATGGAAATAATATATTTATATGATTCACATAGAGTAATGTAAATCTTCTCATGATTATCCATACAATGCATATCATATCATTCATCATACATAGCATCATTTATGCCAACTGTCACAAGATTTAAGACACCATTCAATCATGATATAAATACAAGATCAATATATTCTCCAAAATCTGCTCCCTCGAACATTCTATCATTATTCATGGTGAACTTGATAGGTTACAACACTTAAAAAAAACATAGAACCAATGAATGTCAAGCATTTGGAATAGTCAACAATAGAATGTGAAATAAAACTCAAAAGAGAGAAGAATCATCAAATTCAACACTAAGTCAGAAAATATCAACAATTTCAACAATAAATCAAGTACGACCAAGGGTCGCAAAATTGATAGTCAAAAGAGTTGGTGACTAATTTCGATCATAATACAAACTCAAAATATAAATTTTGGTACTTATAACGTAAGAAATATTTTCTTCAATAAATCAAAATAAATTAACAACTTGGAACACTTCATATAACTGAGTGACTAACACTAGTCACATAGAGGGAGTAAATGGTTGCATGAAACCTTTCGTCCAAGGTGAGCTAGAGAACATATCCAACCATTTCACAAATTGAATCATTTTCAACTACGCTTCCATGCAATAATTCTAATATTAATACATGTATCCATGCACTTCTCAACACAAATATTTTTAATACAATGCAAGAAGACATAAGAAAAAGGAATTCTCACATTATGTGTGGAAGTTAGATTCACTCAATACATTACATTCACTTGGAATAATATAATCTAAAGGATTTGTTTCATATGATCACTTCTATTACTTGGCCATGCAAGGGTATTATGATTTCCAAACAAGAGCTCATTAACTTATACAAAAGATGACTGAATCATTCAACCATGCAAGAACTACCCACATAAGGGACTTACACAATCTACATCACAAGCTTGGTACAATGATATCCACATACTTATTAAGGTCAACATAATGAAGGAACTAGGCCCAACCAACACAATACCATCATGATTTATAGTTTATATTGTTGAATAGGACAACTTAGAGGGGAGGGTGAATCAATTGTCATAGAATTAAACCTTTAATTCAATCATCAGAACTAATACTTAATACTGCTTAAATGATTAATAATAAAATACAAATGTAGAAACTCAAATCCAACACATAAACATAATAACACTATATTTACATGGAAAACCCAATGAGGGAAAAACCACGGTGATGATTAACTCACACTATAGAGAATGTCAAAACCGATTACAAAAGGCTCACTACCTGAAATAATGACTCATTGTCCAATAGGGATACAACCTGGAGGCCTCACTTCCACAGAGTTTCAAAGAAGACAAAGAAGACTTGTTACAGAGAGACTACAATCCCAATGCTTTAAAGGATTCCACCATAGTCACTTGTTCAACTTGCATGAATGATAGAGTTCACCTTCTGCTCACTACATCTGAAAACCCAACATTAAGCTTTGCACCGATATCCCACACTCTCAACACACGCACTTATTGAATAGAATCAATGTCACACCAAATATCACTTTTTCTTTTCTCTTATCGCTCTTCTTCTTCGCTCTTGTACATTTTCCATTACTAACTAATCTTGTATTTATACCATCTTCAACTTTGAAACATATCCAAAGTCGGCCATCCAAATCCAAATTAAAATTAGGTCGGTGCCAAAACATCCTAGGGTGGAATTAGAATGAGGGCAACCCAAACACATGCTTCATAGGGACCCAAATAGATCCAACAAATTTCATCATTCTCGAAAGTAGTATTTCACACAAGGTTGGCCAAACTAGTGTAAAAAACATATAACCATTAAGCATGAACTTTCCAAATTATGAAATTAACTTTAATACAATCCGAACAAATCAAATTTAGAATCACATGTCATAAGACTTCATCAAAGAGAAATCTAGACCAACAACATTTCATTTGGACCTCAACCAGAAACATAGAAAACCACTGTTCACAATTGGTGAACACAACTTGCACTGTACAACAAACCATCAACCAAAAATATGAATTCAACACCTTCTAGCAACCATGAACAACATATCTAAACCACACAACCACAGGTGGAAATCTAGACCAAAACCCGAAGCAACCACTGAACATATTCAACATCTCTTTATTACAATTTTCTCAATATCCTCGACATATACAACCAACAACAACTAGTGGATAACCAGTTGACCGGTTGAAATCAATGACAACACCTTCAATCTTTCCATTCTTGCAAAAATCTCCCCCTTTGTCATTGATGGCAACACATGATATGAAAAACTATCAAAGACAACATACAATCTTTGAATACACTTTTTTGTTTCTCCCCTTTAGAAGATAATTTCTTATATGCTTCTTCTCCCAATATTCCTTTACTTTTCACATGCTTCTTCTCCCAATATTTCTTTCCTTTTTCACATGCTTCTTCTCCCCCTTTGACATCAATGGAAAAGGAAAAATAATATTTTAAATTGATTTCTCCTTTGACATGAAAAATAGAATACTCATAATGACAACACCTGATACTACCTACTCCCCCTGAGAGGTAGCCAACAAAACATCAGCCCACAAGAAAGATAGATGCATAGATCCATAGGATTGATGCATCTCCATATGCATCTAGCTTAAGAAGGGATGGGAAATAACCCCCAACTGCTCTCAGAGATACTCAAAAGTATCTTTAGGAAGAGCCTTCACGAAATATCAACAACCCGATCCTTCGTTGGAACATACTCAAGCTTTACTTCATTTTCCATGACCTCCTCTCTCAAGAAATGATATCGTATATATATATGCTTATTCCTTGAGTGAATTTCTAGATTCTTTGAAATGTTAATTGCAGTTGTATTATCACAGAAAATAGAAATGGGATCATCATATACCACTGTGATATCTTTCAATGTTTGTTTCATCCATAGAACTTGTGTACAACAAGATGCAACAAGAATATACTTAGCTTCAGTAGTAGAAAAAGAGACTTAATCTTGCTTCTTACTTGACCATGCCACCAATCTGCATCTAAGAAAGAATGTACCACCACTTGTACTTTTCCTATCATCTACACATCCAACCCAATCCACAACTGTATAGGCACTAAGTGTAAAATCAATATCTTTAGGATACCACAATCCATAATCTAGAGTGCCAATCAAATATCTGAAATTTATTTTAACAATAGCAACATGTGTTTCCTTAGGGCCTTCTTGAAATCTAGCCACAAGATAGATAACATGCATGAAATCTGGTCTAGTAGTAGTCAAATACAATAGTTTTCCAATCATAGATCTATACTTGTTGTTGGCCTTCTACAATGATCTAATAACTAAGCCCTTACAACCATGATTCAGAGATTGGACATCTAACCTGAATAGCTATTTCAATCATCATGAAGGTGCATTTAACTTGTCAACCCAGGGACATGAACTTGAAATGGGTCAGTACAATATGTGCACTAGGAACTCAAAGTAGCCATTTCATTCTATAGATAAGGAGCACACAATGCTAAAAGTAAATTGCTTAGAAGGGAATACCATAAATACCAATCATCAATCAACAACTACATGAAACTAAAATGCATAACAAGAATGAAAATTTGAGCAACAAACATGACACTACTATGTCTACTTTGGCTGTAGGAACAATCACATAATGGAGTTCTAGTGGCTGTAGGAACAATCGTAACTAGATTTCTAACTAATTATTGAACAGTAAGTAATACTAAACTAAAAATAAACTAAGAAGATGGGTTACTCACCAAGTGGCCCCCCTTGGATAAGTATCCTCTAAAACTAATGATAACTCAGATGCTCGAACTCAGAACTTTATTTTATTCACTGTAAATCATGAGTACAAAAGAGTAATGTATCTGGATTGCTAAAAACTTAAGAGTGCAAGTACAATATCAAATCATGCAACCTCTTGAGGAAGGAGCATCTGATCTTCATTTATACTATCAACTAAACAAGGTAGTCAACTCCATGATTGGGAGGACACCATTTAGGGAAAATAGAGAAAATGGAGTGATGGCGGTTATGCGTGCATGTAATCTGGTTAGACATGTAGGTCCAAACACAGATCCAACACAACAATAACACCCACACACGCTCAATCATTAAAGTCCACTGCAAGGAGGTTACATTCGGTTGCATGAAGAATCTTCTATTGTCGATCTCCTTTAACTTTGAGCGATTCCTTTGCTGGACATTATGGTGCATGCCTAGCTGGTAGTGTCTTCCTCAACTTAGCATATTAAATCTGCATGGCAATGTCAATACGCACAATAACTGTACATCTATAACCACCTTGAGGAACATTCATTAACCACATGAAAAATCAATATAGATAATCCACATAATATGCCAAATGTCATTAAAACTTGCAGAGATAGGATTTAAGTCCAATGCCTATGGGTTGAGGGAAACATTATGAAAATATCAACATTTAACATCAAAGTCCATGAAAAATTCCAACAAATTAACTATAGATTCCACCCAAAATTGGACCAAAAACTAGGCTCATCACTCCCCCCAACCTAACGTTTTTCTGGTCCTCTAGCAGGGGAAGGGTTGTTCTTCTGCTTGGTCAAGGCTCTAAAATTTGCAATTGATAGTTGTCCAACATCAATGGCTGTTGTGTGTGAATCAGGATCCCAATAGACTCCTAATCTATTAAATCTGTTCCATCTCGTTTTTCTGTAGCAATGTCATACTAGTAGAATCTGAAGTTTGGCATAGGCCGCACAGGCATGGGTGGATGGAAAGTCAGGGGAAGCCACGATTACCCCTGTGTTATCCCAATCTAAATATACCTATCAATCCTTTTTAGTGTTGTAGCATAATTGTGGATGGAATGAGGCTCAACCTGCTTTAGCTCATCAATTAGGCTATTCCACCTTTGTGATAAAAATCTTCTCATAGTTTCCTCCTTTGCTACTATCTTTACCTCATACTCATTGTAAACTGCCTCAATCCAAGGCATAATCCTATTGCCATAACTAGGTTTGAGAAGCATTCCGTTCCATTCTCTATAAATATCCCTTGGGTTGCTTGATTCAGCCCTAACGGGCAGAGGGATGTTAGACTCCAATTGCTTATAAGCCCCATGTTGTCCCCATTTTGTACCCAAGACATGAATTCCCTTAATTGGATATCCCCAACATACAGCAACAGGTTCCAATCTTGGTCTTGAGTTACAACATAATTATGCAATAAAACTCACACAACAAATTCTTCATTTTAGGTGAGGCAATCCTATAAACATGGAAAAATTCAACAGGGGTGTAAGTAGAAGGATTCAAACCTGAGGCAATCCTTGACAGCTTAAAAGAGAGATATTTCTCTTTCAGGAGCAGAGCATAGACCCTTGGAGGGGTCCTACATTCCAAAATATATGGTGCCAAGGTTGCCATATCATCCACCCTCTGCTTTAGGGTGGAAACTTCTGCATCCTTATCTTCAATCTCCTCATCCTTCTTTTGAATGTCCTTCAATTTTTGTTTTTTGTTTTTCCATTCTTCCTCCCTCTTTTTGTGTTTCTTTCCATAAATTCAAAATTTCTATATGTACTATAAAATCAAGAGGATTATGAATTTCTACCAGTCTTTTTGTTGATGGTGGCTCCTAATATGACACTATTTGCATGGACTCAGGCTGTCTAGTTATCTCTAGCTACAAGGGCACTGTTTCTGCTTCCACTTCTTGCTGCAAGGGCCATCGTTCTTGTTTTTTCTATGGTTGTAGGAACTCCTGCTCTAGCTCTGGCTATTGTTGCAGGACTTCTTGCTACAAGACTTCCTACTCATGCTGCAGGAAATCTTGATTTTCCTCAAACTCTTCTGCAATGTTAGCAAAATCAGCTTGTGTTATATTTTTTGTTCTCCCAAACATGTCTTCTTATTTGACATTCTTCTGCCCCATTGGAGATTTAGGGTCCTCATGTGATGTCTCACCAGGCTTAGGGATTTCCTGTGGAGGTGTACCAATCACAGGCCCAACTAGTCTTGATTTCCTGGGAGGTCTCTCACATTTTCCTTTAGCTGCAGGATGAACAGTGTCAGCCTTCCTCTTCTTAGAACTTGACACCTTTCTTTCTATAGGATGTGTTTTGGCCTTTCCTTTTCTCGTTTCTACTTCTCTCTTCTGTGCCCTAGTTTTTATCAGGGTTTCAAGTGGAATGTCATCATCAGAATCTGATGAAGGGCTTTCTTTTTCTGAGTGCTTTGTTCCAGAAGAACTAATTTCATTGGTTTCTTCTGCTGTAGGAGGATTCACACTAGAGCCAGCACTAGAGGTTGAAGCACCAAGAGGGGCTTCAGTCGTGCTCAATCTCTCGCTAGACCTACGGGGTTGAGGTAAAGCCCTAGGTTTCAAGTGCTCAGGTCTAATTTGATCAACATTTATAAATTATTCCCAGGTCATTCCAGATACACCATGCATATACTTTTCAACTAGCAATTTAATTAGACAATGGTGGGAAATAGAATTATCCCTACCTTTTTGGGTCTCGACCACCATGATTGAGAGAAGATTGTATAGCACGTTAGGAACATTCATCCTCCTTTCATGCCTCATGTGATTCAAAAGCTTAAGTGTACAAAATGAAAATTTGACTGGTGACCCTCACAGGTGATGTATTTGATAACATAAACAACTATCTGCTTCCATGGATCGGGCATGGATATTCTCTTTTCACCCTATTTATCAATGCTTAATGGGGGGTCATTCAACTCTATAAATTTGGCCCTAGCTGATGTGGGATCTCTGGAGGCAGGGTAATTATTGCCATCAATCGGTAACCCTATGACCTCTGCAATTATTTCCTCAATTGCCACAACTTCCAACCCTTTTACCATGGCTTTTCCTTCAGAAAATGTCTGGGTGAATTCAAGGGCAATGCTTTCATCAAAGCCATCCAACTTCAAGAAGTAATCTAACCATCCACAATTTCTAAATTTGGACAGGCATTATGCATCATGCAATAAAACATCATGCACAGTGGGTTCATTTTGAATTAACCCACCTCCCATTGTCTGCAATCAAACAAATGCTCTGCAATTTCTTTCCTGCAATTCTTGTTTGAAAATCAAGTTCACCTTCCTGCAATACTTGCTAAATTTTCAGTGCCAATATTGATTGAATTTCCTTTTCTTTTGTTTCACCTTTTTTCTTGCAACTCAAGATTATGACAGGGTCAATAATGGCAAGAAAAGGAGTGATAAAGGGGAATTATGATGGGAATAAATGGCGGTTGCAGTTAATGTCACTTCACACATGCAAACCGTCCTCTCACTCAGATTCTAAATCGGCTCATTTTAAATTTCCTGACATAGCCTAGCATAAATTGACACATGGGAAACATATTTGCATCTTTTTCTTTCCCCCCAACCTAAATTATGACATGTGTCTGCACATGCAAGATGGGAGTGGTGATTTGATAGGGAATAATGACATGTTATATGAATGTCTATACTAACGTACAATGATTAAATGAATGCACTTAAAGGATGATTAAAAGATAGCAATTAATGCGCACATACTTGAATGTGTGGAGGATTTGTTGCAAAGAATGTGGAGAAAGTACCGTTCACCTTTTAGAGAATAAATTGAGAAATTAATGAAAATTAAGTGGAATGAGGTGAGGTGGAATGAAGTGATGAAAGAGAGAGAAAGGTGGTGATGGATGGGTAGATGGGTGCATGGATGAAGACATGGACTTCCACGTAAGTGAAAGTCTTTATTATGAGAAGTATGTACCTTAATTAGCCATAAGGAGGGACACTAGGTCCACTTCCTTTGGCTGTAGGAAGCTCAGGTGTTGAATGCTAGGTGAATTGCTGTAGGAACTCTTCTTTGGAAGCTGGCTTGTGATATAATTTGAGGCGATGACCATTGATATAACTTGATAGGGTCAATGGTAGTAAGCTGAAAAAATCCATTAGGAAAGACCTTAGCAACTTCATATGGTCCTAACCACCTTGTCTACAATTTTCTTGCATTGTCCTAGTATCTTGAGTCATAGAGCAGGGCCCAATCTCCTGGTTGGAATTTCTTGTCCTTGATAAATTTTTCATGCCACTTGATTATTTGATTCTGCACTACTTCTATATGCTGCAGGGCTTCTCTTCTTATATCATCCAAAGCATTTAGTTGCATGATTCTTTTTTTTTGTGCCTCAAAAATTTCCATCCCCAAATCTACTGTAGTCCATAGAGTCTTATATTCAAATTCAATGGGCATCATAGTCGTCTTTCCATACAACAACTCAAATGGAGTGAAGCCTGTAGTTGTTTTCCAGGTTATCCTATAGGCCCAAATAGCTTCTAGTAATCTATTTTCCCAATCCTTTCTATGAATAACTATTGTTTTGGTTAGAATGGCTTCAATTTCTCTATTGGTCACCTCAACTTGGCCATTAGCCTTGGGGTGATAAGGAGTAGACTTCCCGTGCCTTATATTTTACTCATTAACTAGTGCTGCAACAAGGGGTGATGTGAATTGAGCTCCTTGATCAGCCACTATTTCTCTTGGGACTCCATATCTTGTGAAAATCTCCTCATAAAGAAATTTTGCAACCTTGTTATCTCTTGCATGCTTCATGGCCTTAACTTCTACCCACTTTGTCACATAATCAGTGCATACCAATATATAAGATTTACCATTTGATGGAGGGTCAATGGGTCCCACAAAATCCAATACCCACTTATCAAAGGGAGTGATTACTACTCGAGGGCACATTGAAATCTCATTAGATCTGGTTGGTCTACCCATTCTTTGACATCTATTACATTTTCTAGTATACCTTCCTGCATCCTTGTGGAGTGTTGGCTAGAAATATCCTGTGTTGAAAACCTTCATTGTTGTCCTCTTGGCTGCAAATTTTCCTCCACATGGTTCATTGTGACATGAATGCAAAATGTCATATGTCTCATCTTCTCTTACACATCTCCTCATTACATGGTCTGGTTCAGTATAAAACAAACATCTAGCAATCCAAGAGAATGGAAAAGATTTTTCAATGAGTGCCATTTTCTCTTTTGGAGAGAAGTGAGAAGGAACTCTACCTATGACCAAATAGTTGGCTATGTGAGCATACCAGGGTGTTTGTACACTGAGAGAGAATATATGCTCATCAGGAAAAGAGTCATCTATGGGTTGATTGTCTTTTGATCTAGTCAACCTTGAAAGAAAATCTGCAACAATATTGGCCTTCCTTGGCTTATCCACAATGGTTATATCAAACTCTTGCATGAACAATAGCCATCTTGCCAATCTACCTATGATCAAAGGTTTATTCATGAGATATCTAATGGCTGCATGATCAGTGTGCAAAAATATTTGGTAGCCTGTTATGTAATGTCTAAATTTGTTCAATGCATAGATTACTACCAACATTTCTTTCTCTGTCACTATATAATTGAATTCAGCTCCTTGTAAATTTTTCTTGACAAAGTAAATGGAATTTTCAATAGCTCCATTTTTCTGTCCTAAGACTACTCCTAGGGCATAATTTGATGCATCAGTATGGATGTGGAAATGAAGCTCCCAATTAGGTCCTTTTAGTACAGGAGCATGAGTCAAAGTTGCCTTCAAGTAATAAAATTCCTTGTCACAGGCTTCAGTCCACTGAAATTCAACATATTTAGTGAGAAGAGTATACAATGGTGTTGCTACCTTGCTAAAATATTTGATGAAACACCTATACTATCCTACATGACCCAAGAAACTCCTAACATCCTTCGATTTTGTAGGTGTGGGAAGATTTGTGATTACCTCAATCTTTGCAAGATCTACTTGAATTCCCTTATGGGAGATGTAGTGGCCAAGAACTACACCTTCTTGCATCATTATGAAGCACTTTTCACTGTTTAAGGACAAGTTTTGGTCTTCACATCTCTGTAGGACCCTCCTAATATTTTCCAACGCTTGATTAAAATCAACACCATAAGTGGTAAAGTCATCCATATAAATTTCCATGCAATCATGAGAAATATTTGAGAATATGCTAATAACTACCCTCTGAAAAGTTACAGGTGCATTGCATAAGCGAAATGGGAGCACCAAATAGGAATAGGTCCTCCATGGATAGGTAAATGTGGTCTTCTCTTGGTCCTTTGGTGCAATTTGGATCTGGTTGTAGCCGTTGAATCCATCTAGAAAAGAAAAGTATTGGTTTTCTGCAAGTGTATCCAAAACTTGATCAATGAAGGGTAAAGGAAAGTGGTCCTTTTTGGTGGCAACATTAAGTTCCCTATAATCAACACAAACTCTCCATTTCCCTCCTTTTTTGGGCACAATCACTAATGGAGATACCCACTAACTATCTGAAATGGGGTAGATAAATCTTGCATTTAGTAATTTCTACAGTTCTCCTTTCACAATCTCTCTTAGTGCAGGGTTAATTCTTCTTTGTGTCTGTCTTAGTAGGGTGCAATCAACTCTGATGTAAATTTTGTGTGTACAAAGTTTAGGGTCCAATCCCTTCATATCATGATAATCCCATGAAAATGCATGCTGATGGGTCCTTAATAGGTTTTCCAATAACAATTCTTATTCTTCATTCAATTTACTATTAACATTCAGATATTTTCCTTCTGACACTTATACTTATGTAGTTAACTCTATCATGGATGCTTCACTAACACATGGTACCTTTAGTTCATATGAAATCAATGTATGAGACATACCTATTGCTGCAAGAAGTTTGTCTACAGGAAGAGTGGCTGTAGGAAGAATGTCTGCAGGAAGAACGTTTGTAGGAACAGTGGCTGTAGGAAGAGCAAGCAGAAGTGTCTTGACTAGAGTGCAAAATGAGAAGATGATGCTTCCTCCACTTCACAATGGTTCTGAATGATGTTAGCCAATACTTCATCCTCATCTTGGAGCCACATGAAAGAGCTTCTTCCTAGCATCATAAGCTATGCCACAAAGTTAACTTTCTTAGCCTCTTCACCAACATGTGGCCATATGGGATTATCTTCATCATGAGATGGCTGATCAGACAGATAAAGAACAAAATTTTTAGTGCTCCTCCCATCTGAAATGGTCGTGTCACCTGACCAACATCTAATGTATGAATTTTTAGTTGCTAACCAAGGCCTTCCAAGAATAATGGGATACCCGCCTAGTGTAGCTTTAGGAGAAATAATTATAAAGTCTATTGGGTACTCCCAGGAGTCTAGAACTACCACAAGATCCTCCACTACACCATCAGGCTTATCAATAGAGCTATCATCAAGCTACAGGATAGTAGGAGTAGATTTCATGCTTGCAATATTTAGTTGTTGTAGGATGTCTTTGGTCATTACATTTATTGCTGCCCCTAAATCAATCAGAGAATTCTTTACTTAGACCCCGTTTATAACAACTGCTACTACAAGACTGTTTGGGTCATTATACTTGGGGATAGTCACTTTTCCCAACATGATGTCAGCTAGTTGTCCCACCACATGAACTATAATTGGGTCCTTCTTTTTCCTACTTTTCTTCTTGAGACATGCCTCCTTGATTGCCTTTCCATAGATTGGAACATCCTTTATGGCCTGAAATGGAGGTATCTGGACACATATATGCTTTAGCTGATCCAAGATATCAAAATTTGTATCCTCCTTTTCTCCTTTCTTCTTGAAAAATTCCAATCTCTGAGGAAATGGTGGTTCTTGTTCAGTCTGCTTGACTTGGGATGGTTCAGGACTTTTAGGTACACTTGGCTAAACGAGATCATTCAGAGGTTCCTCTTCCTCTTCCATAGGAAGCTTAGTGATAATGAGCTTGGAAGGGGCTGGTAGATTAGTACTTGAATGCAAGTGGATGTCACTTACACTCATAGCATATGTAGGGAATTGATTTGAATCAATAGAGTATGCAGACTATTGTTATGGTTTGTTATTTGGATTGGGTGTGGGATGAGCTGGTAGTTGAGTAGGTTTAGGTGCATTTGAGATTGGATTAGTAGGTGGAGGCATTATAGCAGATTGTTGGGGCTAAGAAGGTGGTTCCATGTAACTAGTTGTCTTGGTAGGCCATTGTTGTCCTCCTCTCCATTGATTTGTTTGCTGCCAATTTCCTAGAGGTGGCTGCCAATGCCCTTGAAATTGTTGCCAATTCCATTAAGGTTGCTGCCACTGGGGTGGAGAACTTTGATGATTGGGCCAAGCATTTAAAGGGTTAATCCAAGGCTATGGTGGATATCCTCCATAACTGGGTGGATATGGGGGCTGCCATTGGTTACCAGATGAATAAGAATTAAAATATGGCCCAACATAGGATAGTGGATCCGGTGGCATACCTTGTCTTGGAGCCCAAGGCTTCCTTTGTGCAACATAGTAGACTTGGTCTTCTTCAATCTAGATTGGCTTGAACTCAAGTGGAACTTGCTTTCTTTCAAGATTAGCTACCATCTTACATTTGCAGTCCTTCTTCTTATGTCTATAGTGGGGGCAATAATTTTTCAACATTGCCTCTACCTCCTCTTGCTTCTTCTTGGCTTGAAGTATATCTAGCTGAGTAGCTAGATTATTTATAATATCTTGCTTGAAGTTTTCCAACAAATGACTAATCTCCATTCTTGAAACTCCACTAGTAGTTGACTTACCCATGTAATAATAGTAATCTCTCCCTTTCTTTGAAGTTTCCCTAGACTAGTTCTGACATATTTTCTTGATATCTTCCCAAGGAACTTGGGAGATATCTCATCCTCCCATGAGGTCCAAGGCATTAGTTCAACTATCATTGATTCCTCTTAGGAATTTTTTTTTTTGTGAGTCTTCATTAAGTGTATGGTGTGGATATTTTTATAGGAAAAATATAAACCTTGCAATGTAATCTTCTAAATTCTCATCTTCCTTTTGCTGCATCCTAAAAATGTCACCTCCTCTCATGTCGCTTCCCCTACAATATTCCTTGTATTTCTCAAGGAATTTTTTCTTCATGTCTTCCCAAGTTTCCACAATATCTCTGCCTAGGATCATGAACCATCTTAATGCAACCTCTTTTAGAGTGGTAGGAAATAACTTCAACCTATGGGCATCAGTAGTATAATTATAACTCCTACAAAGTATGTCAAACTCAAATAAAAAGGTATCAAGATCTTCTATGACAAGTCCATAAAACTTGGGGAGTGCTAAGTCGGGAATGTTCTTGATGTTGTCAAATTCATTTTGATGGGAAATGGGGAAAGGAAAAGCTGGTTGGTTAGGTCTATTCCTATTTGCATCACCCATGCCTGCTTGATGTAGTTCCAAAGAAAAGGGGTTCTCAAGCTGATTTTGATCTTCAGAGGAGACTTCATAGCTAGTCAGATCAGGATATGCATTAGCAAAGGGGTGTGGATCTTCTTCTTCTTCTTCTCTTGGTAGGTTCTGATATTCAACTAGATGAAATGGATTAGGATTGTTAGGAAGAAATCTCCCATTAGCATCCTTTCTCCTTCCTTTATGCATGCAATATCACTCACTATTAGTCAACTCACACAAAGAATTGGTAAAGAATAAGGGGGGTCATTACTTCCTAAATGAGGATATACTAAGAACAACTTCTAGAAACACTACAACAAGAAAAACTACCAATGACTCCAAAAGACTCCCTAGTTTGGCACCATCCCTAGCAACGACGCCAAAAATGTTGGCCTCCTACAATGATCTAATAACTAAGACCTTACAACCATGATTTAGAGATTCGAAATATAACCTGAATATCTATCTCAATCATCATGAAGGTGCATTTATCTTGTCAACCTAGGGACGCGAACTTGAAATGGGTTAGCACAGTATGTGCACTAGGAACTCAAAGTAGTCATTTCATTCTACAGCTAAGGAACACACAATGCTGAAAGTAAATTGCTTAGAAGGGAATACCATAAATACTAATCATCATCAAACTAAAATACATAACATGAATGAAAATATGAACAACAAACAGGGCACTACTCTGTGTGCTTTGGCTGTAGGAACAGTCACAAAATGGAGTTCTAGTGGCTGTAGGAATAGTTGGTACTAGATTTCTAACTAATTACTGAACAGTAAGTAATAATAAACTAAAACTAAACTAAGAAGATAGATTACTCACCAAGAGGGCTCCCTTGGATATGTATCCTCTAAAACTAATGAGAACTTAGATGCTCAAACTCATAACTTTATTTTATTCACTGTAAATCATGAGTACAAAAGAGTAATGTATCCATATTGCTGAAAACTTAAGAGTGCAAGTAAAATAGAAAATCGTGCAACCTCCTGAGGAAGGAGCATCCAATATTTATTTATACTATTAGTTGAACAAGGCAGTCAACTCCATGACTGGGAGGATGCCATTTAGGGAAAACTGAGAAAATGGAGTGATGGCAGTTACACATGCATGGAATCTAGTCAGACATGCAGGTCCAAACACAAATCCAACATAGTAGTAATGCTCGCACATGATCAATCATTAAAGTACACTACAAGGTGGTTAATTTCGGTTGCATGAAGAATCTTCTACCATTGAACTCCTTTAACTTTAGCGATTCCTTTGCTGGACGTTATGGTGCATGCCCAACTAGCGATGTCTTCCTCAACTTAGCATATTAAATCTGCATGACAATGTTAGTATGCACAATAACTACACATTTATAACCACCTTGAGGAACATTCATTAACCACATGCAAAATCAATATAGATAATCCACATAATATGCCAAATGTCATTAAAACTTGCAGAGATAGGATTTAAGTCCAATGTATATGGGTTGAGGGAAACATTATGAAAATATCAACATTTAACATCAAAGTCCATGACAAATGCCAACAAATAAACTATAGATTCTACCCAAAATTTGACCAAAAACTAGGTTCATCACTTTCTCTAATCAGTCTTAAGTGAATCATCATCTTTTCCCAATTTGCATCCAATCACCATAGGAGTACTTACCAGTTTGGAACCATCCATCCAAAACTTCTTCAACATCACTTACTTACTTAGACTACCAAATGAAAATTTCCTTCTCTGTTTGATTAATTTGTAGCCCAAGAAAGAAATTCATCTCCCCAAATATAGACATTTCAAATTCTTTCTACATTTCTTCCACAAACCTCTTGCACATATTTTCATTTCCTTCAAAAATAATGTCATCAATAGACACTACTACAATCAAAATTCTGCCATTTTCAATTTTAAAGTACATATTACTATCTATCATACCTTTGTTAAAACCTTGTTGAATCAAATACCTGTCTAACCTTGCATACCATGCTCTAGGAGCTTGCTTCAACCCATATAAAGCTTTTTCTAATCTACACACCATATCTGATTGATCTGTCAACTAAAATATTTTTGTTTGTTCTATATAAACTTCCTCTTCTAGTTGACCATTCAAAAATGCTGACTTGACATCCATCAAATAGACCTTAAAGTATTTATGAGAAGAAAATTCCAAGAACATCCTTATACCTTCCATTCTTGCTACCAGAGCAAAAGTTTCCTGAAAATCTATACCTTCTACTTGTGAGTAGCCTTTACACACAAGCCTCACTTTGTTTCTAAAAACTTCTCCATTCTCATTCAACTTATTTCTGAATACCATTTTGATCCAATGATGTTTTTATCTTTCAGTATTGGGACCAATTCCCAAGTTTGATTCTTCTCAATTTGCATAAGTTCTTCCTTCATTGCTTCCTTCCAATGTTCATCTTTACAAGCTTCACGTACAATCTTTAGTTCAATATCTCAAAGTAGACACAAATTCACTTCAACAACAACTCTGCTTCTAGTTAACACACCTTTTGTCTTATCTCCAATAGTCTCACTTTTTGAATGATTCTTTTATACATATTTCAGTGTCTTAGGGGACATCACCAAAGCATCTTCTTCTATTTCATTTTGTTCATCCTACTTCCCTTGCTCATCTTTTTCCTGTTCTTCCACAATATCTTCTATTCTTACACAGTCATGTTCATCAAATAAATATCCATCAATGTCAATAGGATTCTTTGAGATCTCTACAATATTTCTTAGTCTTTTATTGAAACATCTATATGCCTTGTTACTAGTAGAATATCCAAGAAAAATCACTTCTTGCATCAAGCTTATCCAAAGTTTCCTCATCTCTTTTGATATAGCACTTGCTTCCGAATACCTTGAAATATTTAACAGTAGGAATTCTTCCATGCCATATCTCATAGGGAGTCTTTGTACTATTTTCTCTTGCTTGAACTCGATTGAATACATAAACAACAGTATGAATTGCTTCTTTCCAGTAAACTTCTGATAAACCAACATCAGTAATCATTGATCTAGCAACCTCTTGAACTGTTATGTTTTTCCTTTCAACAACTCCATTCTACTGAGGAGTTCTTGGGGAAAATAACTATCTTTTTATTCCATGCACTTCACAAAACATTTTAAACCTACGGGAGGTAAATTCTCCACCTCTATCAGACCTTAAGAATTTATCTTCAAATTCACTTCATTCTCAACCATAGCTTTGAATTCCTTGAATCTATCTAATGCATTTGATTTCTCTCTAAGAAATGTAACCCATGTATGTCTAGAATAATCATCAATTAAAAGCATAAAGTACCATTCACCAAGTAGAATTATCACTATTGTACGACCACAAAGATTTTTATGAACTTAATCCAGTAGTCTGGTAGTGGACTGTTCCTTTGATTTGTAATGATTTCTTTCTTGCTTTCCAAATTGACAGTTCTTGAAAATAACATTAACAAGCTTTGTAATTCTTGGTAAATCTCTCATGGCCTGAACAACACTAATCCTTTCCAAGTTATCAAAATTCATGTGACACATTCTCCTATGCCATAACCAACTGTCATTGATTTGAGTCATAAAACATTGTCCATCAACACCCTTAAGTTGATAGATATTCCCTTCAGATTTCTTTCCTGTAGAAATCAATGTTCTAGATCCTTTCCGGATCTCACATCTCTCATCCTTAAACACAAGATCATATCATTTTCTACACATCTGACCAACACTCAACAGATTATGCCTTAAACCCTTAACATAGTAGACATCTTCAGTATGATGCTTGCCATCAAAACTTACTGAACCTATCCCACAGATTTTAGCACCAATATCATCTCCAAACATAACCAAGCCTCCATCATATTTTTCAAGATTAACAAACTTACTTTTATCACTAGTCATGTGATGTGAACAACCATTTCCAACTACCCAAAAATTCTTCTCTTGTTTAGCATGTAGGGAAAAGATAACTGTACCTTCATTTTTCTCCTTCTCAAGAGGCCTTTCTTTTACCTGCTTTAAAGAATTAGTAGAAGTAGGTTCATCCTTAATTGCTAAGAACAAGCATTCATTTTCACTAGGATCTTCATATTCTGAATCCTCATTAGATATACTAGTGTTCTCATTCACATAATAAGCTCTATTAATCTTCTTTCCTTTCTTTTGTTTCTCATATCTTTTTTTTATTTCTTTTAGCTCTTTCTGGAAAATTTATAGCATAATGACCTATTTCTCCACAACTAAATCATTTAAAGGGCAACTTACCTTCATACTTACTAGAGACTTTTCTCATTCTTCTTTCAAAGTTAGCTTTTATTTCATCAAAGTTTTCTTCATCCGGATCTTCAGCTTTTGTAGCTTTAAAAGTAGTTTTTGATTTTCACCCTTTCCTTAGACTCGAATTCCTAATCTCATAAGATGTGAAAAATCCCAATAGAAGATCCTTAGTATAGGTCTTAGAATCTATAGTCTGCTCATTAACACTCACCTTCTCACTGTAAGAATTAGGAAGAGTTTTGAGAATCTTCTTTACAATCCTGGTTTCATCTATAGTAGCACCAAATCCTCTCATTCCGACCACTATCTCATCTAATCTTTGTACATAAGATTTAATATTCTCATCTTTATACATATGTAAAATATCAAACTGTGTTTCCAAATTTTGTAACTTCACCTCTTTAACTCTTTCATCACCATCATGCACTCTTTCCAAAGCATCCCAAACTTCCTTAGCCGTTTTCAAATTCTAAACCTTAATCAATTTGGAATGTACCAGACTATTCTTCAAGATGAATTTCACCTTATTGTTCACTTCATGTGATTTGATCTCTTCAGGTGCACTTGGACCATTAGCAGGAGGAGTGTAAGGATTTTTGTAAGATTTCTCCACATCATATCTGCAATACTCTATATATTCTTCCATCAATACTTTCCAGATACCATAATTACTTCCATCAAACCTCAAATAATCAAAAACCATTTTTCTGGCCATCCCAGACCTTCCTTAAGCGGTTAATCTCTTCACTAAGGAACCTTGCACTCTGGTACCAATTGTTGAATAGGACAACTGAGAGGGAGGGGGCGAATCAGTTGTCACAAAATTAAACCTTTAATTCAATCACCGGAACTAATACTTAATACTGCTTAAATGATTAATAATCAAATGCCAATGCAAAAACTCAAATCCAACACATAAACATAGTAAACCAGATTTACATGGAAAACCTAATGAGGGAAAAACTACTGTGAGGATTAACTCACACTATAGAGAATATCAAAATCGATTACAAAAAGTCTCACTACCTGAAATAAGGACTCATTGTTTGGAACAAGGACTCACTGTCCAACATGGCTACAGCCTAGAGGGCTCACTACCATAGAGATACAAAGAATACAAAGAAGACTTGTTATAGAGAGAATAAAATCCCAATGCAACAAAGGATTCCACCACAGTCACTTTATCAACTTGCATGAATGATAGAGTTCACCTTTTGCTCACTGCATCTAGAAACTCAACATTAAACGTCACACTAATCTCCCACACTCTCAACTGAAGAGGGTGCAACCCGAGACACAAAAAATAACTCAGAAAAAAAGGGAATAATTTTATTATTAAGAAAATGGAACTTCTTACATGTAGAGGATCTCAAATCCTCAAGTTCTACAACAGATACAAGTTACAAAAAATCACAAAATAATCCTTTTCGTAGTGTGCGAATTTGTTCCCCAAAAACTACACAAAAATCAGAAACCCACCCATAAATAGAGCTCCTTCTTAGTTTGGAGCCAAAAAAATATTCAAATTTGAGTTTTTTTGGCAGCCTAGTGCTAGAAGTTACAACTTGAGATTCAAATTTTAGAGTACATTCAGAAATTAGTATCTTCTATAAAGTGCGCCAACTTCTGGGAGCCATAAATTTTGATCTGGGACTCCATTTTTCGAATCGTTTGAACTGTTGGAAAGGTCTCAAAATCAAGAACGTGCTTGAAATTTCTACACTAATTTTGGAAAGTTTTGGGGCTGATTCGGGACTGTTTAGTGCCTCAAATCTGATTTGGAAGGTTTTCAGGTGCAATTCTTGGAGACTAAAACTACAATATCTTTCAACCCAGGAATAGAAAAGAAAAACCGTAAGTTGGGAATTACGTTATGATAAAAAGGGTATCCTGAAATGAAAAAACATATAAGAAACTACCAACATGAAATGAGACTCTATTTTTTGGGTGATGCAGGATTGCCCTTACACCACTAGATGCTCTTGCATCATCAACACACACACTTGCTAAATAGAATCATTGTTGCACCAAACTGCACTTTTTCTTTTCTCTTATCACTCTTCTTCTTTGCTCTTGTACATTTTCCATTACTAACTAATCTTGTATTTATACCATCTTCAACTTTGAAACATATCCAAAGTCGACCATCTAAATCCAAATTCAAATTAGGTTGATGCCAAAACATCCTAGGGTGGAATTAGAATGAGGGCGACCCAAACACATGCTTCATAGGGACCCAAATAGATCCAACATGCTTCATCACTCTCAAAATTAGTATTTCACACAAGGTCAACCAAACTAGTGTAAAACACATAGAACCATTAAACACAAACTTTCCAAATGCCAAAATTAACTTCAATACAATCAAGGCAAATCAAATTTAGAACCACATGTCATAATACTTTATCAAATAGAAATCCGAACCAACAACATTTCTCTTGGACATCAACCAGAAACATAGAAAACCATTGTCCACAACTAGTGAACACAACTTGCATTGTACAATGAACCAACAACCAAAAATATGAATATAACACCTTCTAGCAGCCATGAACAACATATTTGAGCCACACAACCATAAGAGAAAATCCGTACCAAAAATTGGAGCAACCATTGAACATATGTAACATCTCTTTATTACAATTTTCTCAATATCGTCAACATAAACAACCAACAACAACTAGTGGATAGCTAGTTGACCGGTTGAGATCAATGACAACACCTTCAATATTTCCATTCTTGAAACATATATTTTAAACTTGGTTACTTCCATGATGCAGGATAGGGTCATCTCAAAATCACAGTTCACAAAAGAAGGTTACACATGAGGTAGGATCCTTTTTAACACACAATAGATCAATAATGAAGTTAGGCTAATACCATCTATGGCCACACATGCAGAGAATAAAAAATCATACTTGAACCATATAAACTTCCTCAAGATTATATAAGGCATTAACAACATAGGTTCTTACAAAAATACTATGAATAAAGCAATCTAGGAATATAAGTCATCATCCCAAATGATTTACTAGGTCAACTTCACATACATTTAAACACTTTCAATCATACATGAAATAATGCATGTCATAACCCAATTTTATTGCATATTTATTTAAATATGGAAAAATGAATTATTGATAAAATTAATTTAAATATTAAATAGAAATTCTAAAATATTCAAAAATTGAATATAAGGAGTTGACTGATGTTGAATTTGTGAATTTTTGAAAACTATTTTATATGTCATCAAGAATTGAATGTTATTGATCAATTTACAAGTGCAAGTGTGTGCAATTGCAGGGTGACAGGTTGAAGGTCGAGAACACAGTTGAAGTAGGATTGTTTAGCTGGATTGAACGGTAAGCCAGTTGGAATTTGGGTGCACACACCAAAAATGGTATGATGACTTGCATTTGAACTAATTTGCATATGTAAAAAAGAAAAATTTCCTAAGGTAACTAGGATTGTTTTTGTGCTTGAAAATAAATGGCTTGTAGATTAAAATTTTTCAATTTAAACTTTGTTTGAAGAAAGAAAGAAAATTCCTTTTCAATATATATATATAGGTGCTCGAATTTGAATTTAAGTTCCCTATTGTAAGTAATAGTGTATGGAACTTGTAAGCCATAACAAACAAAATTATACATTAAAGTATATATATACATGTATGTAAATAAGATTTGAATACATACATACATACATATATATATATTCGAATGCATATTCAAATTTATATGTCGAATTAAATTCGATAATCAATAGGATTCTAATATCGTACTATTAATAAAATCAAATAATATTATGGTAGAGTGGTCTGCCATGAAATTAATAGCAATATTCAAATGTGTAGTGGTTGGTAGAAAGGCAAGAATGCCTCCGCCAAAGGCATGCAAAAGAATGGGTTGTTGTTTCCATTTTTAATATACAGGAAGTGGAGCGAAAAAATCACGAAAGAGAAGTGGATTGTTGGGAAGGAAAAAGCAAAGAAAGCTCATAGAAAAATCAAGAGATAAGCCCATTTGAGTATGATATCTGAGGCAATTCGGGCACTTAAGAAGACAAACTCGATTTTCTCTATCTTTCTTCCTCATTGTCAAATGGTAATATTTCCTTTTATATGTCGATATTATCATTCAAACAGATGTTTTATTTTGATAAATTCCATGACCTTAGGCTGAATTTCATGGCGTCGACCATTGTTAGGTCGCTTGACTTGCATTGTATTGCATGAGTTCTTTTTTGTAGAAACTTGTGGGTAGCTCTCTGAGCTAAACTAAGCTTTAGAATATTAAGTTTAGGCAGTTCTTAAGACCACACTCTATTGTGAAAGCCATTAGATGGCAATCAAAATCTTTATTCTGTTTCACTATAAATTATTATGAGAAAACATTATCATGGATCAATCGATGATCCCTTGGAAGAGGGTTTATAACCTTGTGTTTTATTTTTTAAAAGGTTTTGTTTACCATCTTAGTGGCTATTCGAGGCTCAAAGAGCTACAAAGGGCTTGGTCATTAACTCTTTTGCATTTAAATGTTCAACCTAGTATGGCTATCAAAATTTCTTCTAATGACAGTGTGTATGTTGCCATTATTCATTGTGTAGGATTGACTACGATCTGGGAGGATAAGAGACCCTTCTATATATTGTATCTTTCTTGTATTTTATCAAATCCTTTTTATCGAATGGGACGAAAACAAAAAGGGGCTATGTCAAATGTATGTAGGCTATCATTGGGTAAGAAATTGACCCCGTTTGATGATAATAGGGGCATGAAATCCATGTTTTGGATGTAGACAAGGACTGCATGCAGAATATCTCTGCATGCATGTTTTAAAATAGCAAGCCCACATGGGGAAATTTCAAATATATTATTGATGTTTAGAAAAGAGGACCCGACCATTGGGGATTGGTTGACTCAGAGCAACCATAGTTTGTTGTTGCAGCCTAAGGGGCATGAATATTGTCTGAACATTAGTCATACTGTCCCTATTTATGAAACAAGGCAATCTTGACTTGATTATTTTTTGTATTCTGTGGAAGAATCGTTTTGTTTTAATAGTGAACATATGCTTGTAAAGTGATCATTTCTCATGTAAATAGTTAGATATCTGCAAACATAGTAAATATAATATTTGACTTTAAATGTAACTATTTAGTTGAAACAAAAATGTGTTGAATTTGTTAAAAAATTATCTTTATAGATGAAAACAACATGATTATAATTGTTTAGTAGGAAACGGTACATGTTTCATTAAAATAATGAATGTACATATGTGAACAACTAGTTTCATAACTGCTTAGTAGGAAACAACATTTCTTCTGTTCAAACAATGAATGTACATATGTAAATAGCTAGTTTTACAACTATTTAGTAGGAAATAGTATTTGTTTTTCTTAAACAGTGAATGTTCATATGAGAATAGCTAGTTTCATAACTGTTTAGTAGGAAGCGGTATTTATTCGTTCAAACAATGAATGTTCTTATATAAACAACAATTTTAGAGAAACACTGTAGAGAGAATGCTAAAATAGTATGTGTGAAACTGTTAGCATAGACATGTTCTATTTTCTTTATTTTGACAATGAAACGTCAATTAGAATACTATTTAAAGATTGCAATCTAAATTAATGATTATTTTAGAATGTAAGGACAAACTTAAACATTAATAGGCACATATATGTGTATGAACATAGACTTCATCTATGTACATACACATACTTGTGACATACCTTCTTTTATTTTTTGTACATTTTTAAAAGGGAGAATGCTTAAGATGATAAGTAGAAATAGTCATAAGAATGATGTGACTGATTGATGAATTGCTCTATGAATCATAAATATGATTTCAGTTAGAATATAATTAGCATTCTATTTCTTCTTGGGAAGACATTTGTGAAAGAATTGTAGACACTAAAAATTGACCTAGCCCTGCAAGCTCTATTTCTTGCCATTTTCATCCTACCATAATTAAAGTACTTAATTATGTTATTCGGTCCATTTCCATCTATTAATTAAATAATTTTAATTATTTAATTAATTCATCTCTCGTTATTCTTCTTGATTATTTAAATAAATAAATTTTATTTATTTATTTAAGTGCGTCGCTAATTATCTAATGTCTTCCTATAATTAAATAAATTTCTTAGTTTATTTAATTATTTATGTCTACTAGTTCTTCTAGATTATTTAAATAAATAAATCTCATTTATTTATTTATTTAAGTATGTCAATAATTTACATTTTCCTCTTCTAATTAAATAAATTCCTTAATTTATTTAATTATGGCCGCATGCTATTTTCCCCATTTTAAATAAATAAACAAATCATTACTTATTTAAAATGGTCAAATTTCCTTATTTTGGCTGAAGGTAGGCATTTATTGCCTACTGTCATTTGATTCTCTATTTTTGAATTAAAATGATTTTTAATTCAAAAAGATGCCTTTTTGCATGCAAAGGTCAAAGGATTTTTATTAATTTGATTCCCCTGCCTTTTTTTAGCCATCCTGTCTCAACTTTTAATCCGGTCCGTCTGTCCGCCTTTTGATCTCGTCCATCCATTCAAAATTGTCTTTTCTTATAAAATGGTAATTTCAAATTCATTTGGTCTCTCTTAAGCATTCACGTGAACTTTCTGGCTCCCAATTTTGCTGTCATCTTCCTTCATACTTTGCATACTTTTGAGTCATTCACATAGTCATTTTCATAGAGAAATCCTTCAACACTTGTGTAGGAGATGGCATAGTCTCAAGTTGCTCAAAGAATCTGAGGGCAAATTGTTATTTGCAACAAGCTAGAAGGTATAATGGAGGTCAACCATGGAGATTGAGGGTTTATGGTAAAATCTTTTCATTTATTTTCATGTTCTCTCCTTTGCACTCCATTATTTCTTTGGATTTTAAGATTTAGTGTTGTTAACCTATTATCACCATGAAATTTCTAGAGATACATTTGGTGAACCCGACGTGAATAGTGTTTTTCTTGTATTTTCCATACGTTTTTGGTTTTCTGTCTTTCTTTCGCAGGTACAGGTACGGTACGCCGCATTCATCTTTTATTGAGCTGCATCTGATGCGTCGCAATGCATTCGAAAGCCAAAATGTCATAATCGCTCTGATGAACCGCATACACAGTCTTAAACACCGCATTTGATAGATTGAGCCGCATTTGCTTCTTCAAACGACACATCTGTATTCTTGAGATGCATCTTCCTGTCAGACTAGAATGCATGGCCCAAGTTGCACTTGCAACACAGAGTGACGCATTCTCTTTGTCGTGACACATTTTCTTGGTAATATTTTTGTTCATTTTTTCATTCAAGTTCTCCTAATTTCTTTTGGAATTCTGGTTTTATTTTCTGCATTCTACCTAGCATAGGTTTTTGGTGTTACTAATCTTAGTTTTTAGCGTGTGGCGGTTACATTTCATGGGTCCAAGAATGGTGGATAAAAAATACTAACTTGTGGTTTTGTAGCTACGTGTGTCAAAAATTTATCTCTCAAACCACTTGTTTGCAATTTTTAAATTAGGAACACTTCCTTTGGTGCTTTAAAACGAGTTCTGTTTGCAAGTGTTTGATTGTGTTTGAAAAAATGGTAGGTGATTATGCTCTCACCTTGTAAAAACTTGGTGATCAGAAAACCATACCCATTTTATCTGTTTTACACCCTTAAGACTTAGTAATCGAAGTATCCTCTCCCCTTGTGCTTTCAGGCGATCCTGGATGTAAGAGAAACGGTTACTGACTCTAGAACTTGGGCCTGTTCTGGTGGGAAAAAGTACTCACCCCAGGACTGGTAGCACCCTGAACTCGAGGGACTTCCAGCCGGTATATAAAAGTGGATTCTTGGGGAAAGCCCAAGAATCACGCGTATGGTTCCGACGAGATGGATCCGAAAGGGTACTCTCGCCGCATGGATCATGCCCTACAAACGAAATGCCCTTACTAGAAACCTTTTATTTTAGAGGCCAACCATTTTCAGCCGTTGCTTGGTATAGTGTAGGGTAGAGTATCATGCCCGAAGATACTCACTACTGATCCCCTTGAGTAGAGATAGCAGTTCTTGGGAAGTGCCTACCCAAGAATCCGAAGTTGGTGTGCCTGAATGACGTTAATGAGCTGTGGAGGGGAGCCAGTGCCACCAAAATTCTAAGCTATCCACTCTCGATAAGGAAAGGTGTTCGACACCAATCTGGGGTATATCGGTGGGCTATATCAAGTATACAAACCCTTGGCCTATTGGCCTATTAGGATTGTGCTTGTCTCATGTGCATTTGCATACACCAAAACATTGTGCCTGTCAATTGCTTGCTGGATTTTCAAACATTGTTCACCACATTTACATTTCTAGACAAAACATTCAACCTTTGATAGATCATATTTGCTTTCATTAGATCTGAAAACTCAATTTTAACAAACTGTGATGCAACTGTTATAACGCATTCGCTAAATTGAAACGCATTTGAAAATTTTTGAGATGAAATCGCTCTGTTAAACCACATCTGCTACAATAAACACTGCATATGAATGCGTTGCGATGCATATGAACTTTAGAGAACCGCATTCGCCAAACGCTGTTGCATTTGTTAATTCCAGAACCGCATTCGCTTAAATTGAAATGCATCCGCCATACTATGATGCATTCGCTGCCTCAAACGACGCATTCGCCTGATGGAAACAAAACCCTGATGTAAACCAAAATATGAGTCTAAACATTGTTAGCCTACTGTCAAATAATTCTTCCAAGAGGTCTATGTCAGAAACCAACTTTCGAATTGCTCAAAATCTTCATTTTTCATCCATTATTTTGCATTGTTGATCATAGGCTTAATCTCTCAAATTTTACTTTTATCCATGAGGTTCATAATCATCATTTTAGCATTAGATTGACCTTAGGTTTTCATTTTTGCATACCTTGGATTAGGCCAACCTTATCACAATTTGGAAAATCATTGCTTTCGAAACTAGGTTATCTTGGACTTCGTCATTCATTTCTATCTTCAATCTTTGTCACTTTTTGTGAGGCTTTCCGACTTAGCAGTCTAGTTAGGAAAACTCACTAGTCCTTTTGAATTTTGTCACCTTATCATTTTCAATAAGTCCTTTGGTAACCAAAATCAAAAACAAAGATTAAGCTTAGAGTGCTTAGGTACCCCTTTTCCCCAAATTACATTCTAGTTTATATCTTGCATACTTTATTCCCAAAAAAAATAAAATACAAAAACATTATTTCATCCTAGTTGTTATTTTGAACCTAGAATTTGCATTAGTAGCCTCTTTATTCGACATAATAATCTTAGTCCTTATTTTGTATCTTGTCATCATTGTCATCCTAGTCATAATCGTCACTTTCACTTTTTAGCATTTCACATTTCCTTAGGTACACATTATCATATCTTTGCATTGTCATCCTTTATCACACAAAAAGACAAAAAAAATAGACTAGTGTCACACTTGCATTGTCATCATCTTCATTTGAGCAATCTCTTTGATGGTGGAAACAAGACTTCAAAGAAAAAAAAGACAAATGGCAGACTTTGGACAAGACTTTGGCAACAACACCAACATCAACACCAATCCCAATGACTGGATCTTTGACGACCTGTTTAGCAATTTGAACACACAATCTTCCATGAACATGTCAACTTCCTTTCAAAATCCACTTTTTGAACAATTCATACAAAGAGATCAAAATGGACAAGTCTGTTGAAAACTTAGAGGTAGCAGCCCAAAATCCTAAAGTCGCTTTGTTTGTAGAAGAATTGGTCTTGAATGATCTCGACAAATACCGTGCTATGCTTTTAGACCAAGGTACAAGATTACCAAAAGGCTTCGACATTAATACCATGTTAGCTCTCAAAAACACAGGCAAAATGTCCCAAGAGGCTGCCAATCTCTTGATACACTTTAGGGTAATAGACAAGGTCAAAACCTTTCAACCTTCTACTCTTCAGGTGCTTCCAGACCTAGGCGGGTGTACCTATCTGAATGAAGAAGACTTGACTTATGATTATCTTTCTTGTACAATGATTTGTCCACAATGGCAGATGGAAGTGAACAAATGAAACTAAACTTGATAGCAATATAAAAAGAAATCTTCTAATCTAAATCCTAAAATGCTCAATTAACAGATGCAAAAAAACTAAATGAATCAAATGATGAAGTGCAGAGACCAGTTCCTTATTGGGTATGCGGAGTCAAATGAAACAAAAGTGGGCAACTTATTCTGGATGAAACTCAAATTGCTGGAATATGTTCTGTTTATAACTTGTACAAACATGCAAGATTGTGACTACTAAACTCTACTTTAATAATCTAGATGAATCTTCCTGATTACTGTGATCAACCAAAAGGATTTAATCTCTTCTTGAGAGAACCAGTTAATTAATCACACAGATACAACAAATGTGCATTGATAAACTGAAAGTAAACTTGTTACATCAATTTAAACAACCATAAAGAATCAACTTAGAGACAACTTAGCAATACTTTTCAATAAACTCAACTACAATTGACACCAGAAATAACCTGCCACACTAACTGACTTTCATTGAAATCACCATTTGAAAACATGCATCATAGTCTCTGATAAGAGAATTCTACTCTACTGTATCCATCTCTAATCTACTGTTTCTATCTAAAATCTCCTCTAATCAATCCCCTTCACAATCGGGAATGAATATTTATACACCAGCATCAGGAAACATATCGCTTCAAATTCATGTCGGCCAACCGTAGTATTCGGGAAAATTTCATGTCGGTCTGCAATAGTATTTTAGAAATTCACATGTCAGCCACAATGCTTAAGTCTTTGTTAATCATTCGCTGGAGCAGTCGCTGAGACATCCCTGTAGGTATGCCAAAGGTAAATATATCACTGTCATCCTGTGCACTTTGTGTTTCGCTTTGACTCTGTGATGTCGGTGAGACATCTCACAGATTACAAAATGTTATATCGATATGTATTTCTTTACGTGCTTTCCATTCACTGAGACACAAGGATATCTCTCACCGATGTGTTCTTTTCATTTCGTTCACAGTCGCCATAACATTATGATATCGGAGAGGCCTGACGTAGACCACACTATGTTTCACCGAAAGTACCACCATCTTGTGTGTTGCTGAGACAAGTCAGATCCTATGCCAACAAGGTCCCCTTTGTATTCCATCGGCAAGACCTGAGGTCACTCGCCGAGACCTCATGCCGATATCGCTTACTCCTACCGAGATGTATACCCTTATGTCATTGGTCGGCAAGACAAAAATACTTTTCCAGGACCTCACCCAGATGTATTAACTCTTGCTGATATATCTCTGCATGTGCCAGTCAGTGAGACAATGAGATTTCGCTATGACATCACACCGAACACAAGTATGGCCGAAATGAATCCCTCGCATGTTGTTCGATGAGACCACAAAAGTTCACCATGACATTATATTGATGCCGCAACTCATGCCGATATGATCCTTTTCTATTGCCGAAACAATGTGAATACTGTCATGCCGATAACCACCAGTAGATGAAATCCAATCGCCATGATATCAGAAACGTCTTGCTGATAGGCAACACAGACGTTTGCTAGCATAAAGTGCAACATGGGTCGGGGCGACACTGATATTGTCACGCCGATACAGACCATGACGTGAATTATGCAAGACTCGATGGAAACTATGGGACCATATGGAAAAATATGGGTGAAATATGCATATGGTAGGACCAATCTGGAAATTTATGAGTGAAATCAACAAGTAAAATCATCAGATTTTACAGTTCCAATAGTGGCTCCATTTGGGGATGAATGATAGTAAGATCATTGCAAGGATCCAAATCTTTGGGTGAGCAGACTAGACACAAAATGAGAAAAATGGGAATGGAAAAGTAGCAGATGGAATGAATGCAAAATGAATGCAAGATGGAGGTGAACCAAAACCCTAAACTATTGTGCATGGAAAATAATTTTAAAGAGGATAAGCAAGAGTTGTCCATGCACTGGCAACCCTTAATCCTCTATGTTTCAACTTCACCTGTTCTGAGCTGTTATGATCTGAAACTCAAACCATACTTTCCCCTGTCAAATACTTGGTTTTGTCTTGAGTTCATCAGATTCTTCCTGAAGACATTCATGCAATTTTTCCTGTCACTGTTATTGCAAGTTTTTAGAAAATCATCATGCTCAGCATGGCCCAAATTTCCTACAGTATTCAGCAGTTTATATTCTCCATCATCAGACAAAACTCTGTTATCCTCAACATACAAAATGCATGCATATTCAATACAACATTCCTCATTATCTTTCTCACTGTTGTGCATTAAGAAACATTCTCCCAGTTGTACTAAAAATTTACCATCAGAGTGCTTCTCTTGAGAAACAAAAAGTTCAGTCATATCAATGCTGTCTGAAACAAACAAATCTAAAACCTTTTGCACCACTTCAGTATCACCATTTGGGGACAATACTTGAAAATGACTCACATCATTAATATCGTGTATCTATGAATCAATCAATGCTGGAATTCTACCAACCTTGGCATGCAAATAAACATCTTCTCCATATGAGTTAGGAATTTCAAAATCACATACCTCATCCTGAATGGACACAGACTTTTGATCAACACCAAAGGTCCCACCATCATTCCAAGAAATGCACAGGGAGTCATAAGAATCTTTACACAAAGATCTTTCACTGTCAAAACAAATGTAAGCTGGACTCAGAACTTCAAGATCACCCTCATGTGCACATCCTTGGTATTCAAGAGTTAGCAAATCTGAAGTCTGTTCACTACTGAGTAAATGAGTCTCATCATTCTCACCACTACAGTTGTATTTTTTACTTTTTTCATCATCAAAAAGAAGTCCAAGATCATCAGAGAATGAGAAATCAGAAACATTATCAACACTGTCATTTATGCCATCATTTTGCTTATCTGAAATTATCTCCTCTCTTTCATAAAGTGGATTTGAAAATACTTGAAGTTCATTCATGGGCATACCTCCGCAAAATATCATTTGATCTTCTTTTAACACTTCATCATACAATGGGTTTGAAAAGTTTGGAAGCCATTTTCAAATGTACATACCTCTTCTTCATCAACTGTATCTTCGTAATAGGTAGAAGAATCCCTTGATTGCAGATCAAAATCCTCTGGTTCATCATCAAAATTTGAATATTCACTGGATTCCTCACAACATGCACTGCTTTCCATGTCACAATATGCTATGCAAGAAAAATCTCTTGTACCTTCATCTTCCTCATGTAAGCTATCACATGAATCATCTTGACTTGCACATGTCTCATCTTCTATCAGTTGCATCATCTGATCAATTTCTCCATACTCATTAGAAATACAACTATTGGATTCAACATTGATAGTGTTCTCATACCTTATTCCCTGGGATAACGCTTGAATGAAGTAAAAAGAGGAGCCTTATGCCTTAATCCTTTTCTTCTGCTCCAATGTTTCTCCTTTGTTTTCTTCCTTCTGATCAGTTTCTTGCATTTCTTTGCACAACTTTTTAACTTCCTTCTCATTTACTGTCCTATTTCTTAACCAGTACATACTCTTTGCTTCTTCAACTGCAACAACAGTTAGTCTCTCTATCTCCTCTTTGGTGAGTCTCCTCATACTGCACTGAGCAATCATCTCAATAGAATGTGGCTCTGTATAATCCTCTTCAGAATAAAAAAGGACCTACTGCTCAGCCATATGGTCATTGTATTTCTGATTTGAAACATCAAACTCATAACCTTCATCCCTTGAAGATGAATACCTCTCCTCAACATGGTGAAAGGTATTTGAAGCCAAATATACTGTGTGATCTTCTCCATTATTTCCCATCAACATTCCCTCTTCTTGCATTATTTGGGCTACAACACAATAATCTGAGGAATGTGGCTTGTCACAAAATTCACAGAAGTAATTATTACTTACCATATAGGTTCCCTACTTGCTCAATGGATCAGGAGCTTCTTTGTTTCCAGGCCTAGCTATTATAGGTTTCCCATCCTTCCAGTCTATATTATAAGGCATGTCATGCAACCTTGACCTCTCATTTTTGTAAGTATTCTCCTGTTTGTACTGATAATTGCTGCTTTGCTGAGGAACTTTAAGATTGTCTCTTTTATCCATTATCCCTGCAACCCTCCTATTGTTTTCAATTGTCTGTGCCATCTTCTGAGCCTCAACCAAGTCCCTTGGGAATTTATTTCTCAATTCATAACCTGTCTTCGGATCAAATGCATTCAAATAAACACTCAGTGCTATAGAATCTGGCAACTTTGATCCAGGAGGAATTTTAGTCTGCAACTTATTGAATCTCTGATTAAAATCATAAATTGTGTCATTTTGATCTTTCTAAATCCATATTAACTCATGAAGAGTGATGTAGAGCAGGATGGAGGAACAATCAACCAACACAAAACCAAATATTTAGCACAACTTCCATAGGGTCAACTCTATGGCTTTCCAATTCACAACTAAGCAACTGAAAGACCAATCCTTCAATGAAAACTGTAAGAATACCCAATGATCATCCAAATAGCATCCATATTGCATCACAAAGACATTTCCAAGCTTACAAGTCAGATTCATTTGTCAAAAATTATAAAATCATTAAGTCACAGTGACCAAGGGCTAGTAGAATTAGCCCACTTTTACAAAAAAAGTGTCTTTTAAATTGCTCTTCACCTCACCAACTCTTGGACAGTCACAAATTGTGGCACAAATCAAAGGAATCTCTGGTTAAAACCTCCATACTGCCCTTCTATATTGTTGTTCCATCAAACCCTCTTTTTCCTTCCTAAAACCTAGGGCTTATTGTATTTCCTATACCCAGAACACTTGTAAAACCAAAACCACTTGAATCCTTCTAATTTCAACCTGAATATGCTCAAAACACCTTAACATTTCATTGCTCTCACGTTTTGTATAGAGTTCCTTTGTAAACCACCTAGTTTTCCCCTCTTTCACCCCTTCGCCTTAGGGTTTCTAACTTCTAATCACTCCAGGTCTTCTCCAACCTCACAAATCATCAAAACACACCTAAGCATATCCAAAAACACCAAAACTAACAACTTTCATCCTATTCTCCTTACACAACTCAAAAACCCTACCTTAACCATGCTTAAAAGGCATAAAAATATGTCTTTTGCACTGGGGCAGCGTTCTTAGGATCTTCAAACCTCTTTACCAAAGCAAGAATGCATTCCTAAACCTATTCTTAGATTTATCAGGACCATTCCACCAAGAGACAGTAACCATAGAAAGGTGGAATGGCCTATTCACTCATTTTTGTGGTTCAAACCCTCTACCCTGTTTCCTGATCAGTTTCCCAATTTCAGTCAATAAATTGTTTGAAATACAAGTTTATTCTCCAAGAACCAATTCAAAGAAAAGATAACACAATCCTATATTTAATTCCTATCATTCATAATCTTTTCTTGCTGTACGGACCTGTACACAGTCAAGCAAATGTGGAAGGAACCAGAAAATAATAGGAAAATTGAATTTTGTATCAATTACTCTTTTCAAAAATTCTTTCATCAACCCTTCTTCGAGCCTTCAAGAGGAAATTTAAACATTTTTCAAATCAAACTACCTATGGAACGCCCAAAACTGACCAAAAACTGCCTTAACCCTTACATTGCTTAATTTTGCCTTATTTGACAATTTGTTATCAACAAACACAACATTATGCAACCTTGTGCACTTTTTGAAACAACTAATCTTAAAAACCCCAATTACATGACAAAATAGTCTCAAAGACCTTATTTAGCACTAATTTACTCAAATGCCCCTAATTTCTAGACCAACCCACACTTAAATGAATTTTTGCAATAATGTGTTTTAGGTGCTCCTGCACCAAAGAGCAGCATCTAGTGTACTTGGATTCCCATATTGCTCGAGGAATTGATCCTGAAACCCTTGGAGAGAATCTATAGACACTACTCGTAGGCTGTTAAACCAATCCCTAGCATCTTCAATAAGTGATATCATGAATAACCTCATGTGTAAATCTTCATATGGCACATCCAAATCTTGGATGAAAGCATTGAAACTTCTTAAATGATCTTCAGCAGTGATTGCATTACTCCCTTTAAACTTTGGAACAAGACTTCTCCAACTGCCATCCATTGGATAAGGGGATAATTGAATCCCTGCCAAATCAAACTGTCTGATCATTTTTGTGTGTTGATGAGGGGGGGCGCTAGGTGGGTACTGATACTGGTACAGTGGACCATTGCATTGTGTATGATAATATGACACATACTGCTGACCATGAGGTGGCTATGTTGAGTATATATTTTGTTGTGCATGATATGCATTGCCTTCATTGTGAAAATTTCCAATTGTACTATCAGGCATTTGAGGAGTCCAATGCCTACCTGCATTTGTGTATTCATTCGTTCCATATACAAATTCCATTTTTCATCAAATTTTTTCAGAGTCGCCACCTACTTTTCCAAAATTAGGAAAATGATTATTTTTGATCTTTTCCCCAATGGAATCACTCTATCTGAATCTTCTCAAATTACAACCTTTTCTTCACTGACTCTATATGATGGTCTTCAACCAAATTTTCTGATGTAATCCCCAGTAGAGTCACCAATTTACCATACAATTTGTCTCTCCTAATAATACAACACAAAACACAACATCCCATCATGACATGAACAATACCTCGACCAATAACATTGCCGTTACTACACAAGTGGTCACTACCACCATTAACGCGACATCTAGTGGCACCATAAATCAAAACACCTCCTGTACCAACACAAAATCTACTGGAAGAACATCTACTATGACCATGCCTACCATGTCCACATCATCTTCACAAATGATAGGAGCTACCTTTTCACAGACCATTCCTATAACATCCACATCATCTTCACAAACTGTAGGAGCCACTTGTGCGTCCACATCAGTAGGCACCACTTCCTCAAATCCTATGTTCGGCTCTTCATCTATGACAATGGGGGAATTTTCATCACATTCTTACGGTGGAACCTCATTTAATCCCTTTGGATGAAACTCACAACACGTTTTCATTCAAGGCCCTGAGCACAACATTAATGCATCATCGCAAATGAATATCCCACATGGAAATTCTCAAGGATCAAACACTACCATGCCACACGAACAATTTTTCAACAAGGACAAGGAACTCAAATGATGCAACAAATGCATACCTTTGGACATCAAATAAGTCAGGGATTTCAGATATCTCAAATGCAAACAAACATGGCTAGGTCACATATTCCCACATACTCATCCAAAATTCATACTCAACAAAAAATTCCCACTCACAACTGGAAATATCAACACCTAATCAGAACATATCGTACTTTCAGGCAACGAATGATCCCATTGTACACACCTTGCTAGCAAGAGTGGATGACCTTCAAAAATAAATGGAAAATATGAAAACCTTTGACAAGAAGATGCAAATTCCATACGACTTATGTCCATATCCTTTTGATACAATGTTGTACATGCCACCATTTCCACATGGTTATGTGGCTCCAAACTTCAACAAATACAAGGGTAAAACAAATCCACTTGACCACATCAGAGAGTTCATAACAAGTTGTGTGGATATTGCTCATGAGCACACATATTTAATGTGACTGTTTCCTAAAATCCTCACAGGACCAGCCTTAGAATGGTTCTATACACTGCAACCCAAAATACAGTCATGGAAAGAACTTACTAAAAAATTCGTGAAAAATTACACATACAACATTGACACAGATACCTCCATCACCAACTTATGCCAACTCACACAAGAAGATTCGGGTGAAACCTTTTTACCATTCTTTCAAAAATGGAGGGGCTTAGTGAGTCGCTGTCATATAGACATACCTGAAAAGGAAATAGTTGACATGTTCGTACAAACGTTAATGGGTCCACTGAAAAATGGCTTGCGTGTTCATTGTTGCATAACTTTTGCAGACCTAATTGAACGAGGTGTCCAAATTGAACAAGCCCTCATTGCTGAAGGAAGACTAAAATATGGTCCTAAAAACACAAACGCAAAACCTTCTTCTACTGACAAAACTAAATTTTGGGTTAAGAACAAACATGTCACCAATGATGGTGTAGTCGATGCTAAGGCTGTCAACACTATGGGTTTGATGATTACCCTAAAAGGGACACAACCACAAAACACACAGATGATGACACAAATCTATGCTGCTAATGCTATCCAGACAAATCAGAATAACCAAGGCAATCAAAACAATCAAAATCAAAGGCAACCTAGACAACCAAGACAATTCCCTAGAAGTCGCACATACACCCCCTTGGGTGAGCCTATTGAAGAAGTTCTCAAGAAATGCCTTCAGAATGGTGTCATCACACTTGTGAACCCCAAACCATACGACCCTAGGCAGTTTAAACCATCTTGGTGGGATGATAATGCATTTTACGACTTTCATCGAATAAAAGGACATAAAACTTCTTCCTGTAAACAATTGAAAAACTTGGTACAAGAACTTATTGAAAAGTGTATCATTGAAGTCGGTGGACCACAATTTTCTTCTAATGTGGATCATACAATACACAAAAACCCACTGCAGGATCATGGTTCAGGAAACCCTTCTACATCAAACCCTGATAACAACAATCGTACCAACCATGCTCGTATTGGATACAACTATTATGGGGGACCTATCATACATCACATTAGAACAACTGATGATGATGTCTACATAATCATTGTTAGAAAGGCCCCTGAATGCAATATCACCACCCGCACCAGAAAGGTCACCATAGTTGGCCCTCCTCCCCCTAGACAACCAAAGGTAACAATAGATGGCCTGTCCACTTCGCAGTCGCAATTGCGTCCACAGAACAAGCAGTCCCAACCTAAAGGAAACTTTAATGTTATTGACCAACTTGGAAAAACATTGGCACAAATCTCTATTCTTGAGTTGTTACGCATCTCGCCTACCCATAAGGCCATCCTAGATAAAACATTGCAAGAATCCTCTATTTCCCAAGATATTGATGTCAGCCAATTCGAAGCCATGGTAGGATATCTCATGACTCCCCACCATATCACCTTTTCTAACCAAGACTATTCATCATCCAAATCCAACCATAATGATTCCCTTCATATCGAAGTTCTTGTTCATAAACATAAGGTCAGACGAGTCTTAGTAGATGGTGGAGCAGGACTGAATATATGTTCCTTAAAATTGGTCAAGGAACTAGGATTTTCTGATGCTTGCGTAGAAACCACAAGAAGCATTGTTATCAAGGCATATGATGATGAAGAACGTTTCTCTCGGGGCGTAATTACACTCCCAATTCGGATTGGGCCAGTCATTGTCGACACCACTTGTCAAGTTCTGGATTTGGACCTCCCATACAACATTTTACTCGGTCGACCTTGGATTCACGCACTGAAAGCCGTCTCCTCCACGTATCATCAATGTATGAAGTTTCCATTTGAGGGCATTGAGATTACTATATATAGAGACCCCGATCCATTCCAATATTGTACCAACTTACAAGATGTCTCAAAATTTCAAGTGCCTACCAATCGTGAAGCCTCAACGTCCTGATCTTCTGAATTCATTGACCCATCAACACTTGCAAAGCCTTCCATGTCCACATCCATCACCACATCATCTCACTACATTGATCCATCTGCATTGACCAAGTCATACACTCCATTTACCTCACCATCAAACCCCAAGGTCCAAATTCATGACATGGGATGTGAAGAATATTGTATGCATAATTTACTAGCAAACGACAATGCTCATACCGCTGATAGAGATCAAAATTCCAATGTTGACATCAAGATAGTTACAGAAGGAACACAAAAGGATGGCCGTGCTTGGATTGAAACCTTTTAGGACCCTGATGACACATCGACCTTTGCCATATCTACTTCCTCTCAAGCTTTTCATATCTATTATAACCCCTTGTTTGACCAAGAAATTTACGATAACCCACTCTTTGAGCATGACCCCATTGAGGATATCCAATCATCATCCTTCCATCCCACCTACCCTAGGCTAGGATATGAATCTCCTATTGTCATCTCTACTAAGTCATCTTGCCAAGTCATTAAGGATGTGCAAGCCTCCTTTGATGTTAACAGTACAGAAAAGGATAGTCCAAAAGATTCCATTAATGGCATCACCACTCCCATTCATCCAGTAAACATTCCTTTCACTTCACCTACTTCCCCCATTTCACACATGTCCACTCGCATCATAGACATGGATCAACAAATCATAGCTCAAGAAAAGAATAAAGGAAAAGCTCCAATGAATGAGATATCTTTAAAAGGAGATCAAAAATCAAAAGAAAGAAAAGAAGATCAAGACAAGTCCCATAGCCAAAATAAAAATCTATCAGACAAAACATAAATAAAATTCAAAAGTGAAAATGAGAAAAATTCGATCTCAAAGTATGCCTCTCCATCAAAAATCACTGGGCGCATCTATCAAGGAAAAAAATCAAACAAAGCACTTGTTGATCCAAGGTCTCTATTGATGTCACTCTTACTCATACCATATACTCCTTTCCATCCATCCATGTTCACATCTCCATCATTTCCCTCCATTGGCGATGTCTTTCAATGTATCTTTGATGAAAAATCCTTCTTGTACTCTAGCTGTTTGGTTGCCCAAGCTCCTTTTCGGCTGAAGCTTGATGGCCCACATAGTGTGCACATTAGGGATCCTACCATAGCCTCTTTCATTCATCACATCTATCATCCTTCATATCTGCCACTCGTACTTCCTCATTTGGATCAGGTCCTTTCATCTAGCACGACCATCCACACAAGATCGAGGTATCGTCAAGGCAGTCCATGGATCTGGCATTTATCAATTTTATACCTAGCTTTAGAGAGCTAGGGAAAAAGTCCTAAAAAAATACAAAAAAAAAAAATGTCACCTTGATGAAAACCTAGCAAACAGGCGTCCTGGTGACATCAAAAATAAAAATAAAATGAAAAAAATAAAGAAATAATTCATCCAATAGTGAAAATCTGGTAAACAGGCGCTTTGGATAAGTACCATGGTGGAAACCTGGCAAATAGGCGCCATGTGTAGTCAGTCATTGCTGTACCATCTACTGTCACTCTATCTACCTTTGTCCCTAATGAACATACTCTTTCTGACATTTGTCATAACACTTCACCCCAACATCATGACATTTCCGTCCATGGTTGACAATGGTTGAAATCAAGTCTTGCATACTATCCACTGTCCATGCTAGTCATGCCTTTTCTTTACATTCCATTTTTCTTGTCTCATTCTCAACTTGACTAGGGGAAAAAATTTGTCATGAGACTACAGCGGGTACCACACGTGATCCTAAAAATTGAAAAATGTCCTGAAAAAAGACCTAAAAATTGAAAAACATCCTAAAGAAAAGACAAAAATTCTAGAAAACGGAGGAATGTCAATCAACACAGTCACGTCACTTCAAGTCTTGATTAGTCTTTGTCATTGTCAAACTACGTTGTCTCTGCACATTTTCTACGTAGGCAAGGCTCATCTTCGAGCCCTCGAGACATTAGGTCAGTCCTATTAGGTTGTCAAAATAAATCATGACTCAATCTTTGGTCAATAAGACAAAGTCATTAGTCGTGTTGAACTATGAGGTCGATGAGTGTATGCCGTAGGCAAGCCCATTTGTTGATGAGCCCTCGAGGCCGCACTAGGTCAGTCCATTAGGGCTCATGGTATTACACTGGTACACACATCAACAGTCTATAGGTCAAGGAAAATCATTAAAACAAAGTATGACAATCATTTATTCAAGCATGCCAATCAGATCACCGTAACATATCATCATATGGTCAACACAGGTCAAACTTGGTCAAACAAGTTAAATAATCATAACCGGTCAAACTGTCAACTCTTGGTTAGCTTTCAGATGTATCCTTCTGACAGATAACCTCTATCATTCATGCCTTAGGATGTGTCCTTCCTAGGCATCGTCATTGTCATTCGACATTTGAGGGATCCTCTCGACATCTAAGGATCACTCCTCTCGACATCAATAAATTCTTCAGATGTGTCCTTCCAAAGAGCAAACTCTATCATTTTTTCCTTAGGATGTGTCCTTCCTAGGCAATGCCACTATCCCTGTCACTGGCATTTCCAGGGATCCCTTTTGAAATTTAGGGATCAATCCTTTCGACAGCAACATTATTCAGGATGTGTCCTTCCTGAATTTGGAAACCTTCGACATTCATCATCTTGGCATCGTCAAAACCTTGACACCCTGGCACCTCATCGTCATCAAACCTGACATCTTGACATTAGAACAATGGGTATCCAGGCACACTTGGCAAACACTTGGCACTTTTCTTTTGACTTTTTATCATGTTACTAGTTTTTCAATGAGATCCCAACAACAAGATTTAGAGAAGTAGCGGCGTATCATGGCATTGGTCTTGAGCTTTGACACACATGATTACTAGTTTCTAAGCGAGGTCCTAATTTCAGGATTTAGAAAAACAATGACGTATCATGATAATGACTCTATTTTTTTAATTTTTTTTGGCATTCATGCTGCTAGTTTCTCAAGGATGTCCTCAAAATAGGATTTAGAGAAGCATTGACGTTTCATGAATTGTCCTTCATGTCTTTTCTGCTTGTGGTTGGTTATGACAAAAAGGATGGGGAAACCACGCCCATAGTATGAGTCATGATCATCCTTGTCTATGATTTCTTGTCTTATGTGATGGTACGACCTTGCACACTTTGATCTATGTTATATCATGGCGTTTGTTGGCCATTACAATAGTCTACCCAATGATGATTAAGAGCAATAAATAGTAAAGTCCTATGGTAAAGTGTTGAAGGATTTGGTCTAGGAACTAACATGCATCTCCTTCAATCTGGTCATCTTCTCTCGTCCATCTCATGATGATATCTTGTGACATACAAAAACATAAGTGCATACATGATCATATAAACATGGCATTAGGTCCATACATACATTATCCATACCATTAAATCATATACATTTCAGGGCATATGGCATTAACATAATCATAAACATGATATCCATTCAAATAAATAAATACATTATGCATATCGCTATCATCATCATCACAAAGACAACATAACATATAAATAAGCATTACATCATCAGGGCATCATAATCATAAGTAAGCGTCATAGGAAATACATGATACATCATAAATCAACATCATACATAAAGTATCACATCACATATCTCATAATGCATAAATCAAATAGCATTGCATAAACACATATGTGGCCCACATAAAAAATGCATCATCATATAGCATCATCTCACAAAAATATACAATGTCACAGGATAGAGTCAAGGGATATCCCAAAAATGGAGCTCGCAGGCTCAGTGGTCTATACATAATGTGTCATAACAAGAAAAAAAATGTAGCAAACATGCCCCTAGGAGAGGCTCTCATCATCCCCTCATGGTGAAGAGTGTGGCGATTAAGAATCTATGATTGGCGCTGAGATAATGGGTGGACTTGTAGCAGCCTCTATCTGTGCAACCAATGGAACTGACACTGATGGCATCATCTCCATGGTAATAGACACCTGTGATGACATTGTGGCCTGACTCTGAGAGGCTAAGGGATCTGTCACTGGTGGCTGGCTCTGTACTGACCTCTGTCTTAAACTAGTGGACCCATGACTGGGTTCAAATGATGATTCAAAGCATGTCTATGTGAGTGGTGGGACCTATTCCCTGATGTGTGCCCCAAAGAGGAAGACCCTCCTGCACTGGTATGACTCTTGCTATTGCTCCCACTCCCTAATCTGTGACCACTGCTTGTCCTCGTCTATGAGTGTGACAGTGTAGGATCTCGCCACTCAGGCGACACTGACTGCTCGTAGAGGGTCCTGTACTGCCCATAACGAGTGCTCACCCTAGCTAGCTCACGAGCTATGTCCCGAGAAGGTTCTGAGCATAAAGCTACAAAGTCCACACACCACTGTGATGACTCCTACCTATGGATCTCAGCCTAATCCCACTTGACCCTCGCTACCTCTAGCTCTGCCCACAATGCCCTGACCTCTGCCACACTCTCATCTAGCCTCCTCTGTAGATCGACCACCCTCTGATCTATCGTGGTGTCCTAGGGAAATGTCGAGGAAGATGGTATCTCCTCCTCTACCTCCACCATCCTCCATCTCAGGAGTCTCTCGGCCTCATCCATGGCATCATCATCATCATCATCATCATCCTCCTACGCAACATCCTCTCCATTGACTCCCACATCCACATCCACATCCACAGGCTCCTCCTCCTGCTCCTCCTCCTATCTCGGCTACTCCTCCTCCCCCCTCTCCCCCTCCTCGGCCACCTCTGGGATAAAATCTAGTGTCACCTTGGCCACACGCGGTCGAACCCTCCTACCCTATCTCTAGCCATCCCTGCTCCGTCTATGGCCATCTCCTCCATCATCCCCATCTCCTCCATCATCTCCTCCTCGACCTCCGTCTCTGCCCCCATCTCGCCCTCCTCCTCGGCCTCCATCCCTCCCCCTACCTCCATCCCTGCCTCCATCCCTCCCCCGACCTCTGCCTCTATCACCACCTTTGCCCCCTCCCCTGACCCTCGACACATGCGGTATAACTGACCGCCTGTCCATAGGTGCTGGACCATTTGAATTTGTTAGGGGCACTAGTCTATGCACCTACCACCATAAGTCATAATCGGCCATGGTCCTGGGATCTGCCTCTCCACCTCTCCAACCCCACTACTAGGCTACTAGCCCATCAATCTGCTGCTCGACAAAGGCTACGAGAATGGCTGGCCCCCAAGCTACCTCTTTGGAAGACCGAGCATACTCAGCTGTGCCTGCAGGTACACCCTGTTGCTCTCCAAACTGTCTGAGGACATGCTGCGGTAGATACATCTCTATAATCAGCTGGCTCTGCACTGTCCTCCCAATCAAGTAGCGATACTGTCTGCATAAGCTCAGGTGGTCATCCTCATCATCCCACTACTAGAAGTCTCTATATGGTCTCCAGATGAATGATACCATTGTATCAATCCAATGCTGCCACCAACCTGTCTCTCCCATCCGTGTTTGTTGTAAGACACCAGCATAGTAATACGCATAAGGCATCCCCTCAGCCAACTGTGGTCTCTGAATGGGAGGTCGAAATATCACTATATGCTCCCAAACCCAAATCATCAAAAGCGTAGTGCCACATGAAATACTCTCTGCCCTCCTGTAGGCAACCTCGTGCAGCTGGTGGTAGAGTGTGCCCAACAAACAAGGCCCCCAGGCATACACTGTCCTATCTTGTCTCATCCCCACTATGACGTCTCCCCAACCAATAGGGAATCCATGTCTATGTCGATCAGGAATCAGTATCTCGCCGATCAGTGTCACTAGGAATGCATGAAAACAAGCATAATGCTCTGCCATAAACTCCTAACGGATCTCATAACCCTGGATGTCGAGTCCTGCTCCCTCATCTTGGTAGTATGCTGTGAAGGTCTGATGGCCATGGTGAGGGTCATATACGATCTGCTCTCCTCGGATCGACAGACGTAGAATGCGGTAAACATCCTCTAGTGTAACGGTCGCCTCTCCTATCAGCAGGTGGAAGGAGCATGTCTCAGAATGCCATTGCTCGCATAGCGCAGTCAATAATCCCCTATTTTCCTGAATAGCGGGCATATAGATAGCGTAAAATAGACCTAGCTACATCAATCGTTGTCGCTCTCGTGGAGTCAGCTGATCAACAAATTGGAAAGTCAATGGTCTGCTCTCTAGCGTGTATATGGGGGCTAGCTGTCTCTGCACAAGGCCAAACAAAACGTTAGCACCTTCTAGACAATTTTCCTCAAAAAAACATTTCAAAATTGAAAATCATCAGAATCAGCCCTAGTCAAAGCCAAAGTCAAATGCGTCGCGAAACAACAGTTGCATCGTTTCGTACTTCAAATGCGTCACTACATGTCGATTGTGTCGTTCTGATCCACAAATGTGTTGCATCAGTGCACTTGCATCATGATATATGACACATGCATCGCTTTAGTCGAATGCGTCGCTCAAACAGGCGATTATGTCGCAAAATGACAAATGCAACATTCTAAATTTGGAATGCGGCTCAGAAAGGTGAATGCATCGCAAATTTTGGAAAATGCATTGCAAACCATTGACCTACCCTAAAAACGTCTTGCACTTGCGTCGCGACGCATCAAATGTGTTGAACGTGAGTGCAAATGCGGCTTACGCACACGCATATGCGTCGCAGCGCATTTGTTGTTCGCCCTAAAACCCTAATTTTGACACGCAAAACAAGAAAATTACAAAGGGGGTTAGGGGTACATACCGCCGACTCTGAGCCCTTTGGCTGCTTGAATGTCCGCACAATCTCGCCATGATGCTCTGTCACTGGAATCACCATCCTTGCTGCAGTCCTCTTTGCTCTGAGCCCTGAAATTTGCAAAGGTAAATAGTGAAAATGAATTGACTTTTACCCATTTTTCAACCTATTTATAAAGTCAAAATGACATAGGTCTACTAGGTTATTACTCGAGGCTCTTTTGAACAACTTTGACCATGCCGTTGGCTGCCTTAAACATGCCAGAATCTGAAACCGTCTGCGCCATTGTTTTTCTGCTTATCAAATTGACTTATCGAGACCCTTTCCAAATTTTTCTATCACTGGCCCAAAATTTGAAAATTTCCTGAGGGGGCATCGATACTCCATACCTTCTCTGGGGCGGGACTTTGACCTATTTTTCTTTGTCACAATGCGATGGGCTGCATTATGACAAAGAGGGGAAAAATGTAGACACTAAAAATTGACCTAGGCCCGCAAGCTCCATTTCTCGCCATTTTCGTCCTAGCATAATTAAAGTACTTAATTATGTTATTCAGTCCATTTCCATCTATTAATTAAATAATTTTAATTATTTAATTAATTCATGTCTCGTTATTCTTCCTGATTATTTAAATAAATAAATATTTATTTAAGTGCATCGCTAATTATCTAATGTCTTCCTATAATTAAATAAATTTCTTAGTTTATTTAATTATTTATGTTTACTAGTTCTTCTAGATTATTTAAATAAATAAATCTCGTTTATTTATTTATTTAAGTACATCAATAATTTACATTTTCCTCTTCTAATTAAATAAATTCCTTAATTTATTTAATTATGGCCGCATGTCATTTTCCCCATTTTAAATAAATAAACAAATCATTACTTATTTAAAATGGTTAAATTTCCTTATTTTGGCTGAAGGTGGGCATTTATTGCCTACTGTCATTTGATTCTCCATTTTTGAATTAAAATGTTTTTTAATTCAAAAAGGTGCCTTTTTGCATGCAAAGGTCAAATGATTTTTATTAATTTGATTCCCTTGCCTTTTTTAAGCCATCCTGTCCCAACTTTCAATCCGGTCCATCTGTTCACCTTTTGATCTCGTTCGTCCGTTTAAAATTGTCTTTTCTTATAATGGTAATTTCGAATTTATTTGGTCTCTCTTAAGCATTCACGTGAAATTTTGGGCTCCCATTTTTTCTGTCATCTTCCTTCATACTTTGCATACTTTTGAGTCATTCACATAGTCATTTTCATAGAGAAATCCTTCAACACTTGTGTAGGACATGGCATAGTCTCAAGTTGCTCGAAGAATCTGAGGGCAAATCGTTATTTGCAGCAAGCTAGAGGGTATAATGGAGGTCAGCCATGGAGATTGAGGGTTTATGGTAAAAGCTTTTCATTTATTTTCATGTTCTCTCCTTTGCACTCCATTATTTCTTTGGATTTTTAGATTTAGTGTTGCTAACCTATTATCGCCATGAAATTTCCAGAGATACAAGAATATTTTGAATATTGGGATAAAACAGTGATACCTTAGTTGACTAGAGCATCCATGCGTAGTTGCTGCTAGAGGGTAGATAGTTGTTATAATAGAAAGTTACCTTCTAGGATGGGTGTTGAAATGGAGTTCAGAGAGTATAGGTTTTCTTTACCAGAAGCTATCATTTTTTGTTGTTGCGACACACTTTTATGCTTGGCCAAGCAATCTAGTTCATTATGTATGTATGAATGAACTCTGTGATTTCACTCTCTACCATTCCTAGCATAGATCTTGCACTTTCTTTTCTAATTTATAGATAGAAATTTCATGTTGATGTATGGGAATGCACTAGATTCCACTTTGTAGGTTGTTCTCTTGCTAAACTTTCCATCCAGGGTCGGGCATTCTTCAAGTTAGAAGAATACCAGGGAAGCCTAAGCTTCATGGTTGGGCAGTAAAGTGCTTTAGCCATGTTCTCATCCACCAGTGGGGGTGAGCATCAAGAAGAACCATAGATGTTCACAAGACTAATATAGTCTAAAATGTAACTTGATGTAATTCATTCTTGTACTTGATGTAATACATACAATGTAATGATTTTGTGGCCTTAAGAGCCAAGTTAAACTTGATATTTTAATTTGACTTTTGAAGTGAATATAAGAATATTTGACTCATTTAAAATGGACATGTGTAGCCATGATATATTTTAGCCACTAGTTATGTCTTTTTAATTTGGAGTATATTCATGTGTCATTTACAATAATATTAATTAAGTAATAATTTTGAATAGGTTATTATATTTGGTATTAGAGCTTAGGGTTCAACTCCAGACCTTTTGAGTCTACCATAGTTGACTAGGGTAGTTGACCCTTGACCCAAAAAATTGGAAGTCCTGAGAATTGACCGAGCCTGAATTGAATGCAAGAATGGGAAAGTCAAAGGTAGGATGAAGGAAAGGGAAAACTATTAGAACCCCATGTAAGAATGATGGAAAGGAAGGAAACGCCAAGACAAAGGTTCCATCAGAAATTATTGATGACGAAACTCTAGCTTAGGCTCTTACATGACTCAAACTAGAGAGAAATGATTGAAGATTAAGGAGAGGTGAACACCTAAGATCAAAAATCTTTTCACAATCTAGGATTGGCCTCTAGGGTGTGGAACCAATGCACCCTTGTTGACTAAAGAGGAAAAAGAGAGCCTGCGTTCTCAACCATCCTCTTCAGTAAGGTTTGAAGTAAACTCGAATGATGACCCAGAGGAATTTCCTCTATCTGATATAGTGAAATGAGAATGATGTAACTCGAATTCTATTGTAAATAAGGGTCTATTGACTCACATTATATATAAATGAAATAAGATAATTTTTTTTTTGGTTTGTTTAATGAAAGACTCTAAAATGTGTGTATCTTGCATGAATGTGTATGTATTCTATGTTGAGGGATGTATGCATATGGATATTATGTGGTGTAGCATAAATTATTTATTTGTATAACCTTGTGTTGAGATGCGATAAATGTGATTGTGATGCAGGATAAGTGTGGGACAACATGGTGACCACCAGGAAAGACGAAGGTGGTAGTGGTTCTAATAACAAACCGAACAAGAGACTAGAGAAAATTTTAGAGCTTCTAAATCGACAAGAGTCTTGCATGGACCACATAGAGAAAGAAGTCCAAGTGGTACGCAAGGACTAGGACTGCAAGAATGAAAAAGGAAATCAAGGAGACGGTGGTCCAGGGGCAGGTTGACAAGGATGAATTGAGGAAGAGCTTGGAAAAGACCTCAAAAGAGTAGCACCACCCAAGTTCGATGGTAAGGCTATTAGAATAGGAGATGAAACTTGGATTATAGAAATGGAAAAGTATTTTGGGCTCTGTAACCTTTCTGAATAGACTAAGGTGGCATGGGCTACGTATCAAATCTCAGGTGAAGCAATGACTTGGTGGGATAATGAAAAATTAGAATAAAACCTACGGCCTGCTGAGATCACTTGGGAACTCTTCCTCTAAGCTTTCAGGAAGAGATGGTTACCGCAGATTTTCTTTGACAAGAAAGTGAAATAATTTTAGAACTTAACCCAAGGAAATATGACTATGATTCAGTATTGGTAAGAGCTCACTAACCTGTTGAAGTATGTTCCTCAATATCAGGGAGAAGAATGGTTCCCTATTTGGAAATTCATAATGGGACTTAGACCCCACATAGGAGCTGAGGTGGATATGCATGAACCTCATTCCATGAATGAAGTCTTCCAAAAAGCCACTAAATAGGAACAAAAGCTACAACAATTATCAAATCTTCACAACGATTCAAGTTCTAAGTCTCGGTATGGGAAGACGAAATTTCATAAGGGAGACAAGAGTCATTAGATTCATAATCTCAAGAGGGGAAGTGAATCGCAGGAGAAGGGAAAAGATGATAATGGTGGAAAGAACAAGAAAGAAAACAAGGGTAAGGGAAAGGATGACCATAAGTAGGACTTTAGAGGAAAAACTAGGAGGTCACAAAGGGCCTCATGATGGATGCTATACTTGTGGAGGTGACCACTATGCCTCGAAATGTCCTCAACAGTCGAAGTCGTGGAAGGAAGGAAGCTACCAATAGACTCATCAGATCCATGCTACAGTAAACAACAGGCAAGTAGAATATCATGCTTCACCAATTCAGCTAACGGGTAAGCTCTATGGCCAATCCGTCTCTATCTTAATTGATACTGGAGCTACTAAATGTTTTGTAGACCCTAGAATAATATCTAAGAAATCCATTCAACCTAGATACATGGAAAATTTATGGACAATCCATTATGGTAATTGAGCAAAGCGGAGGGTAGATACTTGTCTCTTTTGTAGTGAGTTAGAGCTTCCAACCTTTCAAACTCAAGTCAACTTGTATGTGGCATCTTTAGGATCATATGATGCAATCTTCAGATTAAATTGGTTAATTGAGCATAAAGCTTTAGTGAACTATGAGGATAAGGTGGGAAACTATCTGGATGATTATGGAAACCCAGTTGAGGTTTGTGGAATGTAGAGACCCTTAGAGCTTAGACAGATTTCTGCGATGTAGCTCAAGAAGGCTCATCGAAAGGGGTGTGCAATTTATGCAGTGCATGTTAGTAATCCTGATAGCAAGGAGCCATATTTAGATGACTATCCTATTCTCAAGGAGTTCCAAGATGTATTCCCAAAAGAACTTACAAAGTTGTTTCCAAAGCGGGAATTCAATTTTTCTATCAACCTAGTCCCAGGAGTTGAGCCTCAATCCAAGGAACCTTATCAGATGACTACCATAGAACTTTATGAGCTGAAGGCCCATTTAATGAAATTGTTGGATAAGGGACTCATAAGACCCAACGTGTCTCCTTGGGGAGTGCTGGTTATTTTTTCAAAAAAGAAGGATGGAACTTTGTGTCAATTTATAGATTATTTGATGTTGAACAAGGTTACCATAAAGAATCAGTATCCACTCCTGAGGATTGATGAATTATTTGATCAAATGAAGGGAGTGACGATGTTCTCCAAAATTGATCTTAGGTCAGGGTACCATCAGTTGAGGATTAAGGAAGAAGATATTCCAAAGATTGCATTTAGAACTCAGTATGGACATTACAAGTTCATAGTGGTACCTTTTGGTTTAACTAATGCACCAACAACCTTTATGAACCTTACGAATAGTATATTTAGAGACTACATAGATGAATTTGTTATGATCTTTATTAATGAAATTATAGTCTACTTAAGGACTATCAAAGAACACGATAGACATTTGAGGATAGTTTTCAAGTGATTGAGAGAAAGGAAACTCTTTGGGAAGTTGTCCAAGTTTTCATTCTATCAAGACAAAGTGCACTATTTGGGCCATATCATTTCAACAGAAAGATTTTTCATAGACTTTAAAAAGATCAAGGAAATCATGGAATGGCTAGTGCCTCAAAATGTGTCAAAATTTCGTAGATTCATGGGCCTCGTAGGATACTATAGGAATTTTTTGCAAGGGTTATCCTAGATTGCATCTCCTATTACCTCACTCCAAAGGAAGTGAACGCGGTTTGAATGGAATGAGAAATGCGAGCAGGAATTCCAACTCCCGAAGGAGAGGCTCATGAAAAAACCAGTGTTGACTATCCCTGATCCTAGCAGGAGATTCACAATAATCACAAATGCTTTAGGAGAGGGATTGGCAGCAATATTAATGCAAGATGGACAAGTGGTGGCATATGAATCAAGGAAGCTCAAGCAACACAAAGTGAACTACAAGCCTCATGATTTAGAATTAGTTGCCATTGTTCATGCCTTACAGATGTGGAGGCATTACCTTTTGTGAAAGCCATTTGAACTCAAGACAGACCACTTGTGGTTGAGATACATATTTACTCATCCAAACCTTAATGCATGACAAAGAAGGTGGTTAGAATTCCTTAGAAAGTATGACTTTGGAATTGAATATATAAAAGGAAAAGAGAATAGGGTGGTTGATGCTCTTAGTAGACGAATACATATGACAACCATGGTCTCAACAAGGTCTAACTTGAGGCAGCAAATAATCTAGAATCTGGCAGTGGATGAGAACTATGAGAGAGTGAAGAGCGCCCTAGCAGCGAATCCTTCAGATCATTGGTTCAATGGGTACAAGATTGAATTGGATGGTATTTTGAGGTACCAGAGGAGAATGTATATTCTCGACTCTAGAGAGCTGAGAAAGTTGGTTTTAGAAGAAGCTCACAATGCACCTTATTCAGGACACCCTAGAGTATCCAAGATGATCGTAGAGTTGAAGACTTTGTTATTTTGGCCTAAACTCAAAAGGATGTAGTGGAGTACGTAGTCAAATGCTTCGAGTGCCAATGAGTCAAGGCTAAGCATGCACACCCAGCTAGGTTATTGTATCCTCAGGACATACCTAAGTATAAATGGTAGGTGATTAGTATGGATTATGTATAGGGGTTGTCATTGAGCAAGAATAAGCATGATGTCATATTGGTCATGATTGATAAGTTGACTAAGGTTGCACACTTCATTATGAGAAACCTTAAGGATAGATCATTGACCCTGGCTAAGAAATTTGTTTAGGAGATCTTCCATTTGGATGGAGTGCCAGAGACTATCATTTTTGATAGGGACACATGAATTACCTCAAGGTTTTGGATGACCTTGAATGTGATATTTGGGACTAAATTGAATTTCATCTCGTCTTACCATCCTTAGACTAATGTGCAGAAAGAGAGGGTGAATTAGGTAGTCGAAGAACTCCTCTGAATGTATTGTATGGACCAACAGTATAGGTGGGAAGACTATTTTCCTTTGGTAAAGTTTTCTTACAAATTTTTTTATCATACATCTTTAGGCATGGCACCATTTGAAGCCTTGTATGGGCAGAAGTGTCATACCCCCATTAGTTGGGATAAATTGGAGGACATGATCCTAATAGGACCTAAAATACTAAAAGAAATGGAAGAACAAATGAGGGTCATTAAGAGTAGACTGAAAGAGGTGGCAGATCGACAGGAGAGTTATGTCAACAAGAATTGAACTCTAGATAGTTCGCAACAGGGGAATTTTTTTTCTTGAGAGTTAAACCTCATAAAAGCACTATTGCTTTTGGGATGTCTTCCAAGTTGGCCCCAAGATATGTGGGACTGTTTGAAGTCTTGGAAGTGATTAACCCAGTTGCTTATAGACTATCTCTAACACTTGATCTGGCTTGACTTCATATGTGTTTCACGTTTCTTTGCTTAAGCCATATCATCTTGATGTGACTCATGTACTTGATTGGAAATCCTTGTAGGTACATGATCTAGGAGTGGTGCAAGTGGAGAACATTAGAATCTTGGATAGACGCAACGTTAAGTTGCAAAGAAGAGATATTGCTCAGTTTAAGGTCCAATGGGACTAGTACTCAGAGGATAGTGCTACTTGGGAGGATGAAAAAGAAATAGAACACTCCTTTCCACACTTTCTTTCTTGAAAAGAAACTCAATAATTTTGTTTGAAATTTTTGATTGAGATACTTGTTATACCTTGCATAACTACCCCATTTTATTTTGGAACAAAATGGGTCCCCCTTGTTGTTGACTTGTCTTTGGTTGTTGTTTGGGTCTTAGGAGTTGTTTGTTTTTCTCCTAAGTCTTTTCTTTCTTTGCTCTATTGGAAGCGGAGCCAGAATAGAAGCTAGACAATGAAATTTTCCAAAGTTCTTAGTTCGGGTTCTATTCCGACTCCGGGTCCGCCTTCTCTTCCTTGTTTCTTTCATTGTCTATTGGTGTGTTTTGTGCTCTTGGGTTTGTTCTTCCATCGATTTGCTTGTTGTTTTCCTTGTGTTTTGTTTAAGCCTGAGCGGAAGAGGAACCAGAGTTGGAAGTGAATTTGGAACTTTGTAAAAGTTTTGTTTCCTGTTTCTGTCCTAATTCTAACTTTGCTTGTTTGCTTTGTGGTATTTGTGTTTGGGCCGAGTCGGGTTTTTGTTCCCGCCCCACTTCCCTTCGTTTGTTGTTTTTGTCTTGGTTTTTGTTCTTGTTTGTGGGACCATGATTGGGTTTGGAGTTTGATGAGGAACTTGTCAAAGCTTTCTTATTTGGTTTTGGATTTGTGTCCGCATCCGCTCTATATTTGGTGCCCATCGAGGTTAACTATCTATTTGCATTGTTCGCTTTGCTTGACCTACCACCTTTATTTCATTAATTGCAGGTTCTTCACACACACAAAATTATGTTTAAAAACATAATTAAGGTTAACTGGCTCATTATCATTGTTATCTAATCTGTTTTAGCGAACCAGAGCTAGGAGAAATTTGAAAAGAGTGATTGGATTGTGGGAGTGTATCGCGAAGTGAATCTCTATCTAATTTCAGGCTTTCCTTGTGGGCATTTTAAGGTAGGGTCTCTTTTCCTTTCTTTTCCCGTTCCGTTTTGGTGTTTCGTCTTCGTGTTTTCATGTTTTTTTATCACGCGTTCACACAAGTCTTCTTCTATGAATTCTTCACTTTTCTTTTGTGTTTCTTTTTTTTTTGTTTCTATTCTTCTTTGTTTCCTGTTTCATTTTCCTATTTTCTGTTTGTTGTCGCTTTCGCGACAGGTGGGTTTTGTCATTCCCTAATTTCTAATTAGGGATTCCATTTACTGGGGTTTTCCATACTCTAAGTGTCTAAAATCTATTTGGAACCCCTTTTTTATCTTATTTCTGTGTCGATTCTGTGTTTTTTGGGATGGGTTTGTGATGCCCTAAATTTTTGAGTTGATGTATCGAGCAAACTAGGGTTTTCTCGATAACCTTTACAAAATAGTCTTTCCCTAGGGTTTAAATTGGCATTTGTACAGTTGAGTTATGGGGGGTTAAGCCCTTGTATTTCTAATTTTCTTGTGAATCGTGTGACCTAGGTCCTTAGATTCATATGACCATGCCTTTAATGAAGTGTTTTGCTTTATGGTAAAACTGGAGGAAGCGGACTCGAGACGTAGCTTGTCCTGAGGATGTTTAGTATTGGGATTCATTCCTAAACTGATTCCGCTTCTAGTTTTTGACATTTTCTGGTCTTCACGCTTGTCCTTAAGCGGAATTGGAGCCGAAGGGGAGGTTGAACTTGGAAACTAGCGACTAGTTTTTGGTTTTAGTTTCTGTTCTAGTCCTGGTTTCAATCTTGTCCAGGTTTTGGTTCCGACTCCACCAGGTGTTAAAAAATGTTTCATGTCCCTGGTGCTTTTGGGATTCCGCTTCTAATGAAAGTGAGATTTGGCTAAGTATGAAAGTTGTCCTAAGGAAATAGAGGATGGTATTACATGATAAATTGATTTTATAATTTTTTTCATCTAATATAGGATTTTGTTACAGAAAGTGAAAGATGTCTGGAGCATCAGAAGAGGCTTCTCAAAGGAGCCAACCAACAAAGACTTCTAGGCAAGGAGCCAAACCAACGAAGATTAAGGTGGAATAGCTCCCATATACTCTAAGATGTAAACATAAGGAGGTTACCCTCATAGCTAGCAAGGTTGATTCTGATTGGGCCGATATTACTGACACCAACTTGGGTCCTTTTAATTATGAGGAATTGTATGAGGAGACATTCAGTGAGGAGGAGGTCACATGAAGAATTGAAAGGATTATTCAATCAGGTTTGGCTCATGTTGTACTCTTCCCCTTGTTTGTCCAGTGTCTGAAGTTGATTCTTGTAGTAGCTGGAGCATACAATCCTACTACAAGGTAGTGTGTGGATGTGAAGGGAAATGTTATCATTGATCTAACACCACAAATGATCAAATTCATGTTTGATGTACCTGCTCCCCAAAATCCTAGGCAACTAAATGAAGCAAAAGCTTTGAAGCTCTACAGTGATAAGAAGGAAGCTAGCAAAAATCATATGAATAAGACTTGGATGAGGGTAGAGAAGAAGTCTCTCACTAAGCTTCCTGATCAGCCTAAAAGGGTAGACTTCTACAAGGAGATTGGGGAAATAATAATGATGCTCTCTAGGGTGTTCGGAAAGAGAGATGCCTCTCAATTTAAAGAATGAATGTTTCCATTTATCCAGACTATCTTGGATGGAAAACAACAGTTTGACTAGTCTATGGTGGTGTTTGAGAGCATTCATAGTCAAATGCTGAGAGTGAGAGAAACCAAAAATTTCTTTATGACCTCTTATGTAGTCTATGCAGCTACTAGAATGGGAATTTTTCTTGGATTGAATGCAGTGGGCATATTGGGAGAGGCCCGAGGGAAAAATAAAATGTGGAATCACTATGACCAGCTTACTTTACAAACCTTCGAGTCACATTATAGGAGGGTTAATGATGCATTTTTTTATGTCATCATTAATAGGTTAACAAGAGATGCTGGTTATAGACTGAGCAGGGAGGCCATGGCTTTTATTCAAGAATGGGGACATTGGTATATCCAATACCCCAAATTTACCTATTTCAGATTGTCTAGTTTTGATGGCCACCCCCACCTACTGCCTAGGTGTTGTAGCAACATAATTATATTCATGGAATTCATATATCAAGATTTGAGGGTTAACTTTAAATTTGGCACCAAGCACAAGACTGGTTGTCATAAGTTTCCTATGAAATTGGGTGAGTATAGTTGTCCACACATTGTGGTAGCTAAAGCAGTCTGTGATGAATTTTTTTATTTAAAGTTGGGTTTATACACTTCCAGGATGCATTTTGATCCTGAACATAAGAAGCAGGCCCTGCTCCCTAGTGTCTTTGATAAGCATTTCAATTTGTTGGAGGATTTTTGGATGGATCTCCAGGATGAATATGATCTAAGGAGGATAAAATATGAAAGATTGCCTATCCCACTCATGGTTGAGTATGGAATAAAAGAGGATATCCCTAAAATGTTGTCAGATGATGGGGTAACATTGGATCCCCAATATGATGCTGAAAAGATAGACACTAAAGATCTAGACCTAGTTGATTGGAATGCTGAGGAATCAATTGATATAAAAAAATTTGCAAGGTCGGTGTTGAATAGGAGCATTCAATGGGTTGTTTTGAGAGTTAACCAACCAGAATCTCAAACATCCAAGAAGAGGAAGGCTGGTGGAACCACCCAATACAAAAGGACAAAGAGAAGAATGCTCTGAAGGAGCCTTTGTAATTTCTTCCTCCCAATTCAGGGGAGGAGGCTATAACTCAAGATCCTCTTGAGGTGAAAGAAAGAGAGACTATTACAAAAGCTGATGCTTCAACATCTGTTGCAAGAGAAGCATCTATTCAACCCCTTGTTACAGATCAACCAAGTGATGGAATGCCCGCAGGAACCCTCCACAAAGAAGTTGAGTTGTTAAAAGAGGAGTCTGAAATAGAAATACATGATATTGTAATGGATTTTGAGGCTACCCCATTTGATAAAGAAACTCATGCAGTGGCTTCCCATGATGTAACAAATGATGCAAAAACAAAGTATATGTTAACATAGGAGGATCAGTGGAAAATATTTGAGGATGCTAAAAGGGAAGCCGATGCCAAGGCACAAGCTGAGGCATTGGCTAAAAAAAAAGAAGATGCTAAGGCTCAAGCTGAGGCACTAGCTAGGCAATAGGAGATTGATGCTAAGGCACAATCTGATGCATTGAAATAGAAGAAACTGGAAGATAAAGTTAAGGCTAGAGAATTGGCTTAGTAACAAAAACAAAAGGAACAAGAGCTTAGAATGAAAGAGGAAAGGGAGAAATTGGATTTACAATAGAAAATCCATGATTTGGAGGAGGAAAAGGCCAAGTAGAGAAGAGAAAAAGAAGCTCTTGAGGCCAAATTCAAGGCCGCAGAAGAAGCTCATAGGAAGAAAGAAGAACAAGAGTGCTTGGAAAGAGAAAAAGAGGCTACAGAGCAGGCTCTGTATGAGAAGAAGTCTAAAGAAGCTTGGGATTATGTCAAGAAATTAGAAGAGCAAAGAGACCGGGTGTTAGAGGAGAAAAGATTAGAAGAGGAATGTCTGAAGCAAGAGTTGGAGGCTAAAAGACTACAAGAATAGAAGGATAAGGAAGAGGCTGAGAAGCTTGCACAAGAAGAGGCAAAAAATGTGCAAGAGGTTGACTCTCAGCCTAAAAATACCATACTGCAACCTCTATCCTCTACTACTATTGCTTCTTCTTCAACACAGATAGCTACTACTCCTACAACTCCTACTTGGTTAAAGATCGGCTTGGAGAGAAAAAAAATAGTTCAACCACAACCTTTAAACTAGGATGAAATGATGAAGGAAATTGAGGAGAGGCCTAAAAAGAAGTCCAGGGTTCTTCACTCCACCAAATTACAGACACAGGAGAAATCATTGTTGAGTGTGCAATACCAATGGTGGACAAGAATTGGGATGATATGCATATGACTAATTATCAATTAGGCAAGGTAAATTTGGGAAGGCCTACAAGAAATCAGCAAATGAATTTGATTGACATTATGGATTCCTCTACTAAGTCCAAGATGATCCAAGATAAACAAAGGAAAGATGAGCTTAAGGCTCAGTTGGATCATTTGCATAAGTTTTTGAAGGATGTCTCAACTCCAATTTCTCAACAAGTTGCTGCTCCCAAATCTCCAATTTTATTAACAAATAAGGAAGTAGATGATTTGGTGCATATGAGGAGCAAAGTGGGAATGATGGAAAGATGGTTTGACAAGCTCAATTAGGAGGTTGATGATGTGCTTGTTGATATTTTTAAGATTCATAAGGAAACACTTGAGTTGGCAGGGGATTTAGACCAACACACCAAAGATCTAGATAAGCAAGGTGAGGAATATAAGGAACATGCTAAAAGGCTTAAGGATATTAGCCAAGTGCCTTAGTCGACTCTACTTGAGTAATCAATCCTTGAAGAGGATAATATGGATTTCATTGAAAAAACTATAAGGATAATAGGGTACAAATCCAAATCTATTCAAGAGCATAAAAGTGAGATTCAAGATGTTACTAAAGATTTGAATCAACAGATGGAAGAATTAGAGGCAATTGTGGCTATTTTAGTCAATCTAGATACCTCAGTTAAGGATGGTCTTTCTTTAGATAAAATGAGGGAGAAATGGAGTGGAAGATTTGAAGAGGTGATGCAGAAAGGAGATGATGAAGAGGACTTGTTATTGGACAGTTTCATGGACATCAGAGAAGAAGTGAAGGCTACTAAAAGGGAAATAATTAAATTAAAGGAGTTACATGGATTGGTTTTAGCATAATTAAAAAGAATTAAATTTGAAGATGATTGGTTGGATGGGCCTAATTCTAATGTCCTTCAACAAGTGTTTTCCAATTTTGATGAGTACATCCTTGAGCATGCAACACAAAAGTGAGTTGGCTCTCTTCACTAGACACAACTTCTCATTTTCTCCTCTTTTGCAGGGCTTTGATGAGGACTCAAATCTGGTTCCCTTCCTTAGTTCCACCTTCTTCTTTGATTGTCAGAATTTGTGCAACATTGTACTCCAGTCTTCTAACTCAAGATTAGGAGTCCAGTCTTTTGGTTTAGTTCTAGCTCCTTAATTGGTGGATCCAAATTGATGATTGAGAGGAACTTGTTCATGTGGCATCTATATGTACTATTTGGTCCTATTTTGTAAAGGTCGGTTGATTGAAGAAAGTTTTGCCACCTGATGATATCAAATAGTTAAGAGTATTAGGATTTCATTGTTGTTAGCAGAGATACTTTTAAGAAAATTTAGTTGAACTTAGATATAATTTGTATAGTTTTATACAAGTTGTTTTTATGTTATCAAGTTTGGACCTATCCGATAAGGTTAATGATTTATAATCAATCTGTATGCCAGTGATTTTGTTGTGTCTCATTGAGGAAACTAGATTTAAAGATTATCTCATTGAGTTATCTATGAATGAAATTTTTGTTATATCTATTTGATTTATGTTTTGATGATGAGTGAATGATTTATTTAAAGTTTTGAAGTAAAAGGTTTAGTGAATGGTTGTGAATGTGAATTAAGCACTATGAATGTATGTGGTGGTATAGGTTATTCTATGGATTACATCTTGTTGTAGTTTTGATTAAGGAAATAAACACTCATTATTGATATGCATGTCTGGATATTAAGAAGTTTTTTTCATGCTCTTTTGTTTCAAGGCCCTGATCTATCTTTTTATCTTTATTTAAACCCCCAACCCCTTGCCCCCCCAAACATAGATTAGTTGATCTAATGTAGTTTTTTTCCCCATTACTAGCAAAGACCCCTTGCACATTACAGTTACATTGACCATTGAGAAAGATAAGCATAGTTGAGAACTAACTACTAGGACCTTGGGAGTTAGATTACTATATGTTGTCTTTCTCTTTTAGGAGAAACAAAATAGTGATATTCTGTTTAATGCTGTTGTGTTGTTTTCATCGTCAACAATACTCTAATATTTTATGCTTTAAAATTTTGATGTTGAAATAGGCAGATACATTTTTGATGTGATGTTGAAATAGACATATATATTTTGATGTGATGTTGAAATAGAAATATACATTTTTGATGTGATGTTGAAATAGACATATATATTTTAATGTGATGTTGAAATAGACATATACATTTTTGATGCGATGTTGAAACGAACATATATTTTTGATGAGATGTTGAAATAGACATATATTTTGTGTTGTTGAAATACACATGAATGTGCAAATTTGATATGATGTTATTTTATTCGACTTACTAGACATCAAAATGACGTCTCTTCGAAGAGGGGAAGGATGTCATAACCCAATTTTATTGTATATTTATTTAAATACGAAAAATTGAATTATTGATGAAATTTAATTAAATATTAAATAGAGATTTTGGAATATTAAAAAATTGAATATAAGGAGTTGACTAATGTTGACTTTGTGAATTTTTGAAAACTATTTTATATGTCATCAAGAATTGAACGTTACTGATCAATTTGCAATTGCAAGTGTGTGTAGTTGCAAGGTGATAGCTTGAAGGACGAGAACACAATTGAAGTAGAATTGTTTAGTTGGATCGAACGGTAAGCCAGTTGAAATCTGGGTGCACACACCACAAATGGCATGATGACTTGTATTTGAACTAATTTGCATATGTAAGAAAATGAAATTTCCTGACTAGGACTATTTCTGTTCTTGAAAATAAATGGCTTATAGATTAAAATTTATCAATTTAAATTTTGTGTTTGAAAAAATGAAAGAAACTTCCTTTTTTATATATATATATGTTGCAAGTATGATCATGTTTGGTGGTGTTTTCATTAATGTTGCATATTGTACATGTATCCTTGAGATGCTTCTAAGATGTTGTGAGTACATGGAGCTATCTTTATGATGTTGTAGATGTGATGGTTTGATGAGTTTCCAAGTGCTTTTGAGAAAATTAATAAAGAAGAGAAGTCAGAGTGATAAATGTGTTCAGAATGTGATTCGATATGTGCTCCACATTTCTCCTATGTTGATCCTATGCTTGTGCAAACCTGAAGGTTTGCTAATGGTGATATATCCTAAGTTCTAGCTTCTAGTGTGATGGTATGTGAAAGTCACGTTCACCGGTATGCGAATTGTACTGGCATAGTTGGTCTTCTGTGGACTTGGAGAAATGTTTCTACTTCGTAGTCCTTCGCTGTTTTGTTTTAGATCTTGTGGATCTGGGATATGTCTTGTGAAGGTGTTCTTTGGGTTCTGGAAAAGAAGTTTGAGGTTTGGTGGTTCAGAAGTCACGTTTCAATATTGTTGTGTGTGTTTGCACAGTCTGGATGGATTGGTGGAAGGAGTTAAGTGTTCAAAGATTGTTTCACTTGTTGCGGATGCATCTGAAGTAATCTAATATGTTTTCTTGTGCATAATGAAGTGTGTTGTGGTGTCCACGTGTCATCTTCTTGTTGGGAAGCCTATACATAAATGTTCATTTGTGTTTTCATTAGGTTTGGATGATCTGATGTTTACACTTCATTCAAAGAATAAAATTTAATTAAGGAAGTGTGTGGTTGATCCAAGACATTTTCTTTTTGGTCTTGGTTAAGTATTTTATTTTTGGTCCACTCTCATTCCTTTCCACCGTGGGAATGTTGAGTTTCTGACCTAATTTCTAATGTTGAAGATGGTACAAATACAAGTTGAATTGTGAAGAGTTGTATGATAGTGTGATGCAAAGTGACGAAGTGAGCCACATATCATAAGAGCAGAAGTGTGTGAAAGTGTGTTGAGGCAACAATTCTTCATTGTGTTGAATTCCTGAAGGTAGTAAGCTTAAGGTTTCTGCAATCATTTATTCAAGGATGTGGATGTGTTTTAATTGTTGTGGTGGATATTTTGTTCTCTTTTGTATCTGTAGTAAGTGAGCCTCCTTGTTGGATAGTGTGTTCTTTCTATAGGTAGTGAGCCTTTGTATTTGGATAGTGAGTCCTCTTCTAGGCAGTGAGCCCTTGGTAGTGAGCCTCTATATTTAGTTTTATTATCTTTATATTGTGAGTTAACCCTCACTGTGGTTTTTCCCTCATTGGGTTTTCCACATAAAAATATGGTGTTTGCTGTGTTGATTTACTTTTTGTTATTTGTGTTTCATGCTCTTACTTAATAACAAAATAGTGTGGTTGTGGAATTGATAAGTGTTGAAGTTTTTAAGTTTGAATTTTGTGACAACTGATTCACCCCCCTCTTAGTTGTCTTGTGCCTGTTTAATAATTGGTATAAGAGATTTGGTTCCTTGGTATAGACCTTAACTCCTTAAGGAATATCCAATGGTACATAAGTTTGCAATCCCTATGTTTGATGGATCTAATTACAGTGATTGGAAAGTGCAGATGAGAGGATATATTGTTTCTCGTGGTTACAAGACTTGTAAGGTTGTTGAGATGAAGTATACTCCTCCGGTGAATGGTCCTACTTCTACTAATGAGGTTTCTACTTATGAGGAGAATGAGTGAGCGAGGTATGCTATTTTCAGTGCTTTATCTAAAACTGAGTGAACTAAGGTTCTTTCTTTAGATACTGTTCATGAAGTTTGGAAGAAGTTGGAAGAACTGCATGAAGGAAATGAAAGAGTAAAAATAACAAAGAAGTTGGCGAAAAAGTGAAAATTTGAGAATTTGAAAATGGAAGAAGGTGAAGAGTTTAAAATTTATTTCCAAAGAATTGAGATGATAACAAAGGAAGAAAATAATCAATGGGGAAAGCTGACTGATGAAGATATTATTGAGAAGATCCTGATCACCCTACCAAATTGCTACAATGATAAGATCTCAGTTATTGAAGAGATGTATGATCCTACGAAGTATACTAAAGAACAGTTGTTTGGCACTTTGCAAGCATTTGAGATGAGAAAGTTCAAGAAAGAACATAGGAAAGAAGAAAAGATAGAGACAACATTTAAAGCAATGAAGATTGAAGATGATCTAGAGAGTGATGGTTCAGATGAGTTGGAAGTGAACTTCACCAGGAAGTTGAAGAAAGGTACCAGAAAGTATAAAGGTATGTTGCCCTTTAAATGTTTTAGTTGTGGTAATATTAGTCATTATGCTTCAATATGTCCATATAGAGTTGTACATAAGAAGAACAAGGATTATAAAGATAAGGATAGAAAGGATAGGAAATACAAGAAGTTGTATTATGTTAAGGAAGAAGCTGGGATCTCTAATGATGAATCTGAAAATGAGGTTGATGATAATGAATGCTTGTTTTTAGCCTTGGAAAGTAAATCTGTATTTGCTAACCCTGGAAAATGTGTAAGAAAGAAAGCTCTGGAGAATAAGAGGAATAGGATGGAAGGTACTTTGGTTACCACTTTTCATGCAAGACAGGATGAAGACTACTGGGTAATTGATAGTGGATGTTCTAATCACATGACCTGAGATAAAAGTAATTTTACCAAACTTGAAAAGTATGATGGTGGTTTAGTTATGTTTGGTGATGATTCAAGAGCTAAGATTTGTGGGAAAGGTTCAATTAGTTTTGATGGAGCACACAACACTGATGATGTATATTATGTGAAGGGTTTGAGGCATAACCTTTTGAATGTTGGTTAGATGTGTAGCAATGGTTTTAAACTTGTGTTTCAGAATAATACCTGTGAAATTAGAAAAGGGTGCGGAAATGGAGATATGGTTGCTGTTGGAAGGAGAACTCATGGAAATATCTATCAACTTAAGGGAGTTGATGGTCATTGGCTTTTATCTCAAGTCAGTGAAAGTTGGTTATGGCACCAGAGAATGGGACATGTAAATTTTGATAATATGGTCAAAATCAGTTCAAAAGAAATTGTCCGAGGTCTGCCTAGAATCTCAAGACCTGCTAATACTATTTACAAGAGTTGTTAGTTGGGGAAACATACAAGATGCAACTTTAAGGGAAAAGAGAACTCTAACACCAGAATGTTGGAGTTAATTCACACTGATCTCTGTGGTCTGACTAGAACAGGAAGCCTGAATTGTGATAGTTATTTCATGCTTCATATTGATGATTTTTCTCGAATGACATGGGTCACTTTTCTTAGTTAAAAGAAATAGGATTTTGATAGGTTTAAAGTGTTCAAAGCAAGAGTGGAAAATGAAGTAAATATGAAAAGCAAGGTGTTTGAGATCTGATAGAGGTGGAGAATTCACTTCTAGTGAGTTTAATACATTATGTGAGAAGAATGGCATAAAGAGACAATTTGTTGCTCTGATAACCCCTCAGCAGAATGGGGTAGTTGAGAGGAAGAACAGGACAATATAGGAAGCTGCAAGAACCATGATGAAAGAATCAAATGTACTGGATGTGTACTGGAGAGAGGAAATACACACTGTTGTTTATGTTCTTAATAGAGTTCAAATTAGAAGCAACATCACAAAGACTTCTTTTGAGTTATGGACTGGTAGGACTCCTAGTGTGAAGTACTTCAAGATATTTGGAAGATGTTACATTAAAAGAGATGATGAAAATCTTGAAAATTTTTATGCTAAATGTGAGGAAGGAATTTTTCTTGGGTACTCTACTACTAGCAAAGCATATAGATGCTTCAATAAGAGATTAACGAAGATTGTTGAAAGTGCTAATTTCAAAGTTGATGAAGACATATGTACACCTATTGAAATAAGTGAAGTTGAACCCGATGATCCTATCTATCGACATGTACCTGAGGAAAATAAGGAGAAGGAAGAAGAGAAATAAGAGTAGATTGAAGAAGAAGAAGAGAATGAGCTAGAACCTACTGTTAAGACTCCTAAGTATGTATAGAAGAATCATCTAGAGGAACATATAATTAGAGAGAAGAGTGAAGGTGTGAAGACAAGAAGTAAAGTAGCAACTGAGGTAAATCTATGTTTACTTTCCAAAATTGAACCCAAGTCTGTGAGTGAAGCATGTGAAGATGAGAGTTGGATGAAAGCTATGAAAGAAGAATTGCAACAGATAGAAAAGAATCAGACATGGAAACTAGTCCCTAGACCCATAAATAAGAATGTAATTGGTTCAAAATGGGTGTTTAAGAATAAGCTAAATGAAAATGAAGAAGTTGTAAGGAATAAGCCAATACTTGTATGCAAGGGATATTCACAAGTTGAAGGCATAGAATTTGAAGAAATTTTTTCGCCTGTGGCTAGAATAAAATCTATTAGGATGTTTTTGGCATTTTCTGCCCACAAGGATTTCAAAGTGTATTAGATGGATGCCAAGTCAACATTTCTAAATGATGAATTGGAAGAAGAAGTGTACATGGAACAACCTAAAGGGTTTTAGTTATCTGACAAACCAAAAATGGTTTGTAAGTTGAAGAAGGCATTGTATGGATTGAAGCAAGCTCTTAGAGCTTGGTATGGAAGATTGGGCAGATACCTGACAAAGGAAGGATGTAGCAAAGGCTCTGCTGACATCAATCTTTACTTTAAAGTGCAAGGTAACAAAATGTTGATAGTAGTTGTGTATGTTGATGATATCATATTTGGTGGAAATGAAGGCATGTGTAAAATTTTTGCTGAAGAGATGCAAAAATAATTTGAGATGTCTATAATTGGTGAATTAAATTTCTTTCTTTTCTTCAAGTGAATCAAACTGATAAAGGGATATTCATTTAACAATCTAAGTATGTAAGAGAGTTGTTGAAGAAGTTTGGGATGGATGATTGCAAATAGGTTAGTCTCCTATGGTAACCAGATGTAAACTGAACAAAGATGATGAATCTGCTAAAACTGATTAGAGAAAATACAAATCTATGATTGGTGGACTGTTGTATCTTACTACTACTAGACTAGATATTATGCATGTAGTATGCGTAGTTGCTAGATTTCAAGTAGATCCTAAAGAGGCACATGTTATAGTTGTAAAAAGGATATTTAGATATCGTTAAGGTACACCGGATTATGAATTATGGTATCTTAAGGGTGTTGATTTCACTTTGAGTGCTTATATTGATGCAGATTGGGCTAGTTGTATGGATGACCAGAAGAGTACTGGTGGAGGTGATTTCTTTCTTGGTGGGAGATTGGTTTCTTGGTTGAGTCAGAAATAAGACTCAATTTCTTTATCCACCGCAAAAGCATAATATATTGTTGCAACATCTTGTTGTACACAGGTTTTGTGGATGAAGCAAACTCTGAAAGACATTGGAGTAATATGTGATGAGCCCATTCCTATTTTCTATGACAACGCAAGTGCTATAAATATTTCAAAGAATGCAGTTATGCATTCAAGAACAAATCACATATCTATCAAATATCATTTCTTGATAGAAAAGGTGTTGGAGAATGAAGTCATATTGGAGTGTGTGACAATAAAGGAACAAATTGCAAATATATTTACTAAGGATATTCCGAAGGATACTTTTGAGTATCTTAGGGAGATGTTGGGGATCATTGGCCCTTTGAACTAGGTGCACATGAAGGTGCATCAGTCCAGTGAATTCACAAATTCTTCATTTATTTGGACTGATAAATGGGTCTACTCCGTAGGGGGAGTAGATAAGTTTTTCATTGTTGCAGTATGAGTGCACTCCTAAGGGGGAGTGATCAACATCTTTGATCTTTTCCATTGATGTAAAAGGGGGAGAGAAATTCAAGTGAAAAATAATTGCAGAGGAAGAGAACTTGTTCTCTTGGATATTATTGAAGGATGTTGTCTTTGATGGTTTTTCACATTATGTGTTGCCATCAATGACAAAGGGGGAGACTGTTGCAAGTATGAGCATGTTTGGTGGTGTTGGTTTTAGTGTTGTCATTGATGTCAACACAATTTAGTATGTTACAGATTGTACATGTATAGTTGAGATGCTTTTGAGATGTTGTGAGTACATTGAGTTATCTTTATGATGTTGTAGATGTGTGGTTTGATGAGTTTCCAAGTGATTTTGAGAAAATTAATTAAAAAGAGAAGTCAGAGTGATGAATGTGTTCAAAATGTGCTCTGGTATGTGCTCCACATTTTTCCTGTGTTGATCCTATACTTGTGTGGATCTGAAGGTTTGCTAATGGTGATATTATGGTGATATATCCTGAGTTCTAACTTATGGTGTGATGGTATGTGAAAGTTACATTCACTGGTATGTGAATCGTTCTGGCAGAGTTAGTCTTCTATGGACTGGAAGAAATGTTTCTGCTCCATAGTCCTCTGCTTTTTTGTTTTAGATCTTGTAGATCTGGGATATGTCTTGTGAAGGTGTTCTCTGGGTTCTAGCAAAGAAGTTTGAGGTTTGGTGGTTCAAAAGTCATGTTTTAGTATTGTTGTGTGTGTTTGCACAGTGCAGATGGACTGGTGGAAGGAGTTCGATGTTTGAAGATTGTTTCACTTGTTGCAGATGTATCTAAAGTAATATGGGATGTGTTCTCGTGCATAATGAAGCATGTTGTGGCATCTGCATATCATCTTCTTATTGGGAAGCATGTACATCAATGCTCATTTGTGTTTTCATTAGGTTTGGATGACTTGATGTTTACACTTCATTCGAAGAATAAAATTTAATTAAGGAAGTGTGTGGTTGATCCAAGACATTTTCTTTTTGGTCAAGTGGTTAAGAATTTTATTTTTTTCCACTCTCATTCCTTTCCACCTCAGGAATTTTGAGTTGCCGAACTAATTTGAATTGAGGAAATGAAGTTTATGTCACCGACCTTGGAGAAATTTTCTAAGGTTGAAGATGGTATAAATACAAGTTGAATTGTGAAGAGTTGTATGACAGTGTGATGCAAAGTGACGAAGTGAGCGACACACCATAAGAGTAAAAGTGTGTGAAAGTGTGTTGAGGCAACAATTCTTCATTGTGTTGGATTCCTCAAGGCAGTGAGCTTAAGGTTTCTGCAATCCTTTATTCAAGGTTGTGGATGTGTGTTAATTGCTATGGTGGATCTTTTGTTCTCTTTTGTATCTGTAGGCAGTGAGCCTTCCTATTGGATAGTGAGTCCTTTTTGTAGGTAGTGAGCCTTTGTATTTAGACAGTGAGTCCTCTTCTGGGTAGTGAGCCCTTGGCAGTGAGCCTCTGTGTTCAATTTTATAATATTTATATTGTGAGTTAACCCTCATCGTGGTTTTTCCCTGATTGAATTTTCCACGTAAAAATCTGGAGTTCATTGTGTTGATTTACTTTCTGTTATTTGTGTTTCATGCTATTACTTAATAACAAAATAGTGTGGTTGTGGAATTGATAAGTGTTGAAGTTTTTAAATTTGAATTTTGTGACAATTGATTCACTCCCCCCTCTCAGTTGTCTTGCGCCTGTTTAACAATTGGTATCAGAGATTTGGTTCCTTAGTATAGAGCTTAACCACTTAAGGAAGATCTGATGGTGCATAAGTTGGAAATACCTATGTTTGATGGATCTAATTATAGTGATTGGAAAGTGTAGATGAGAGGATATATTATTGCTCTTGGTTACAAGACCTGGAAGGTTGTTGAGATGAAGTATACTCCTCCGGCGAATGGTCCTACTTTTGCTGATGAGGTTTTTTCTTATGAGGAGAATGAGAGAGCGAGGTATGCTATTTTTAGTGCTTTATCTAAAACTGAGTGAACTAAAGTTCTTTCTTTAGATACTGCTCATGAAGACTAGAACAAGTCGGAAGAATTGTATGAAGGAAATGAAAGAGTAAAATTGAGAAAGAAGTTGGAAACAAAGAAAAAATTTGTGAATTTGAAAATTGAAGAAGGTGAAGAGTTTACAAGCTCTTTCCAGAGGGTTGAGATGACAAAAAATGAAGTTAAGAATCAAGGGGGAAAGCTGACCGATGAAGATATTATTGAGAAGATTTTGATCACCCTACCAGATTGCTACAGTGAGAATATATTAGTTATTGAAGAGATGTATGATCCTATGAAGTATACTAAAGAACAATTTTTTGATACTTTGCAAGCATTTGAGATGAGAAAGTTCAAGAAAGAAGACAAGCAAGAAGAAAAGAAAGAGACAACATTTAAGTAAATGAAGATTGAAGATGATCCAAAGAGTGATGGTTCAGATGAGTTGGAAGAGAACTTCACTAGGAAGTTGAAGAAAGGTGCCAGAAAGTATAAAGGTATGTTGCCCTTTAAATATTTCAGTTGTGGTAATATTAGTCATTATGTTTCAAGATGTCAGAATAGAGCTATACATAAGAAGAACAAGGATTATAAAGATAAGCATAGAAAGGATAGGAAATACAAGAAGTTGTATTATGTTAAGGAAAAAGCTGAGATCTCGGATGATGAATCTGAAAATGAGGTTGATGATAGAGAATGCTTGGTTTTAGCTTTGGAAAGTAAATTTGTATCTGCTAACCCTAGAAAATATGCAAGAAAGAAGGCTTCGAAGAATAAGTGGAATAACATGGAAGGTACTTTGGTTACAACTTTTAATGCAAGACTAGATGAAGACTACTGGGTAATTGATAGTGGATGTTCTAATCACATGATCGGAGATAAAAGTAAGTTTACCAAACTTGAAAAGTATGATGGTGGTTTAGTTATGTTTGGTGATGATTCAGGAGCTAAGATTTGTGGGAAAGAATCAATTAGTTTTGATTGAGTACACAACACTAGTGATGTATATTATGTTAAGGGTTTGAGGCATAACCTTTTTAGTGTTGGTAAGATGTGTAGAAATGTTTTAAACTTGTGTTTCAAAATAATAGTTGTGAAATTGATCAATATAGGGTCCAGAAATTGAGATATGGCTGTTGCTGGAAGGAGAACTCATGGAATAACCTATCAACTAAGGGAATTTATGGCCAATGCCTTGTATCTCAAGTCAGTGAAAGTTGGTTATGGCACCAGAGAACGGGACATGTAAATTTTGATAATCTAGTCAAAATCAGTTCAAAAGAAATTGTCTGAGGTCTGCCAAGAATCTCAAAACCTGCTAATACTATTTCCAGGAGTTGCTAGTTGGGGAAACAGACAAGATGCAACTTTAAGGGAAAAGAGCACTCTACTACCAGAATTTTGGAGTTAATTCACACTCATCTCTATGGTCTGACTAGAATAGGAAGCCTGAATGGTGACATGTATTTCATGCTTCTTATTGATGATTTTTCTCTAATGACATGGGTTGCTTTTCTTAGGGAAAAGACATAGGCTTTGGATAGGTTTAAAGTGTTCAAAGCAAGAGTGGAAAATGAAGTAACTATGAAAATCAAGTGTTTGAGATTTGATAGAGGTGGAGAATTCACTTCTTGTGAGTTTAATACATTCTATGAGAAGCATGGCATAAAGAGACAATTTTCTGCTCTGAGAACCCCTTAGTAGAATGGGTAGTTAAGAGGAAGAGTAAGATAGTAAAGGAAGCTACAAGAACCATGATGAAGGAATCAAATGTATCAGATGTGTATTGGAGAGAGGCAATACACACTATTGTTTATGTTCTTAATAGAGTTTAGATTGGAAGCAACAACACACAAAATTCTTTTTAGTTATGGACCGGTAAGACTCCTATTGTGAAGTACTTCAAGATATTTGGAAGCAGATGTTACATTAAAAGAGATGATCAAAATCTTGGAAAGTTTTATGCTAGATGTGATGAAGGAATTTTTCTTATGTACTCTACTACTAGCAAAGCATATAGATGCTTCAATAAGAGATTAAGGAAGATTGTTGAAAGTGCTAATGTGAAAGTTGATGAAGGCATACACAAACCTATTGAGATAAGTGAAGTTGAAGAGTAGAATGAAGGAGAAGAAGAAGAGAATGAGTTGGAACCTATTGTTAAGAATCCTAAGTATGTACAAAAGAATCATTTGAAAGAATAGATAATTGGAGATAAGAGTGAAGGTGTGAAGACAAGAAGTAAAGTAGCAGCTGAGATAAATTTTGTTTACTTTCTAAAATTGAACCAAAGTCTATGAGTGAAGCATGTGAAGATGAGAGTTGGATGAAAGCTATGAAAGAAGAGTTGTAGTAGATAGAAAAGAATCAGACATTGGAACTAGTCCCTAGACCTGTGAATAAGAATGTACTTGGTTCGAAATGAGTGTTCCAGAATAAGCTGAATGAGAATAGAGAAGTTGTAAGGAATAAGGAAAGAATTGTATGCAAGGGATATTCACAAGTTGAATGCATAGACTTTGAAGAAACATTTTCCCCTCTGGCTAGAATGGAAGCTATTAGGATGTTTTTGGCATTTTTTTCCCACAAGGATTTCAAAGTGTATCACATGGATGTCAAGTCAGCATTTCTAAATGGTGAATTGGAAGAAGTGTACATGGAACAACCTGAAGGGTTTCAGTTATCTGACAAACCAGACATGGTTTGTAAGTTGAAGAAGGAACTGTATGGATTGAAGCAAGCTCCTAGAGCTTGGTACACAAGATTAGATAGATACTTGATAAAGCAAGGATTCAATAAAGGTTCCGTTGACAACAATATTTACTTCAAAGTGAAAGGTAACAAAATGTTGATAGTAGTTGTATATGTTGATGATATCATTTTTGGTGGAAATGAAGGCATATGTAAAAAGTTTGTTGAAGAGATGCAAAAAGAATTTGAGATGTCTACGATTGGTGAATTGAATTTCTTTCTTGGTCTTCAAGTGAATCAAACTAATAAAGGGGTATTCATTTCACAATCTAAGTATGTAAGAGATATGTTGAAGAAGTTTGGGATGGATGATTCCAAACCGGTTAGTAATCCTATGGTAACTGGATGTAAAATGAGCAAAGATAATGAATCTGCTAAAACTAATAAGAGCAAATACAAATCTATGATTGGTCGACTGTTGTATCTTTTTGCTACTAGACCAGATATTATGCATGCAATATGTATAGTTTCCAAATTTAAAACAGATCCTAAAGAGGCACATGTTACAACTGTAAAGAGGATATTTAGATATCTTAAAAGTACATCAGATTATGGCTTATGGTATCTTAAGGGTGTTGATTTCAATTTGAGTACTTATACCGACACAGATTGGGCTAGTTGTATGGACGACTTGAAGAGTACCAATGGAGGTGATTTCTTTCTTGGTGGGAGATTGGTTTCTTGGTTGAGTAAGAAACAAGACTCGATTTCTTTATCCACTATAGAGGCAGAATATATTGTTGCACCATCCTACTACACAGGTTTTGTGTATGAAGCAAACTTTGAAAGACATTGGAGTAATATGTGATGAGCCTATTCCTATTTTCTATGATAACACGAGTGCTATAAATATTTCAAAGAATCCAGTTATGCATTCAAGAAAAAAACACATATCTATCAAATATCATTTCTTGAGAGAAAAGGTGCTAGAGAATGAAGTCAAACTGGAGTATGTGACAACAAAGGATCAAATTGCAGATATATTTACTAAGGCTCTTCTGAATGATACTTTTGAGCATCTTAGGGAGTTGTTGGGGGTCATTGGCCCTCCGAATTAGGTGCACATGAAGGTGCATCAGTCCAGTGAATTCATAGATTCTTCATTTATCTAGACTGATAAATGGGTCTACTCCGCAGGGGGAGTAGATAATTTTTTCATTGTTGTAGTATGAGTGCACTCTTAAGGGGGAGTGATCAGTGTCTTTGATCTTTTCCATTGATTTCAAAGGGGGAGAGAAAGTCATGTGAAAAACAATTACAGAGGAAGAGAAGGTGTTCTCCCGGATATTGTTGAAGGATGTTGTCTTTGATGGATTTTCACATCATGTGTTGCCATCAATGACAAAGGGAGAGATTGTTACAAGTATGAGCATGTTTGGTGGTGTTGTCATTAATGTTGTCATTGATGTGAATACAATTAAGTATATTGCATATTGTACATGTATAGTTGAGATGCTTCTGAGATGTGAGTACATTGAGCTATCTTTATGATGTTGCAGATGTGATGGTTTGATGAGTTTCCAAGTGCTTTTGAGAAAATTAATAAAGAAGATAAGTTAGAGTGATGAATGTGTTCAAAATGTGCTTCGGTATGTGCTCCACGTTTCTCTTGTGTTGATCCTATGTTTGTGAAGATTTGAAGGTTTTCTAATGGTGATCTTATGGTGATAATGTAACTGAGGGTAATATTTCAGATTTGATTAGGGTGTTAATAAATCAAAGAAGACTAAAACCCAAAGCAATTACAAAGAACAAAGGAAGCAAACGTAAATGAAACAAGTATACCATATAGTTGTTGAAGCCTCCATGATTCACCTTTGTAACACCTTCTAACTTGCTGATTTGTGTTGCCCTCAAATTCGACGTGCGAGCAATCTGAAAATAAAGCCTAAGTCCTACACAAGCTTTGAAGGATTTGAATCTAAATGCCTATGCCTATGTTTATGATAAAATGACTCTAAAATGCCAAATTAATCTAAGTATTAATATGCCAAAATATTGTAATCTATGTGTCTCTCTGTGTAATCAAAAAATGAGAGGAAAATGACATTTTATAGAAAATTCCATTTTGAATGGACGGGTGAGATTGACTTCTGACCAAGACCTAAAATGAGAGGCTCAGATTAAATCTAATAACCCCTAATTAGGGTTAGGGCAGAATCATTAATCAAGCGGTCAAGATGTCATCCAAGGAGATCGAATCGGCGGTGGAGAATAAATGAGGAAATTAATTCAAAAATAAAGATTTTCGAAAATGAAGAAGATAAAGACTGGACTGAAGATCAAATTTGGAAAAATCAAGAATCTGCCCGATTACTTGATTTTTGGAGGAAAGTTACCATTTTGAATTAAGTTAATTCAAAATATGGATTTTGTGAAATAATAAATAATCGATTTTCAGATTATTTACTAAAATGAACTGACAGTTAAGATTGAGATGACATTTTAAATAATTTAATTTATTTAAAATGAGAAGAATATCAAATTTGGCAATTAAATAATTAAATTTAATTATTTAATTTAGGAGATAAGACTAATAATTAAATAAATAAATTAATTCATTTAATTATGACAATTAGTGACATATTAAATAAATAAATAAAACTTATTTATTTAATAATCAGGAAGAATAAAGTGTATAGAAGGTAATTAAATAAATCAAGAAATTTATTTAATTAAGGGAAGACTTAGACAATTAATGACTTATTTAATAAATAAATAAGATTTATTTATTTAATAATCATGAAGAATAAAAGGACATGAATTAATTAAATAATTATGAATTATTTAATCAATAGTCGAATGTGGACCAAAGACAATTAAATGTCATAATTATGCTAGGACTAAAGTGGTAAAAATGAAGCTTGCGGCTTAGGTCATTTTAAGTGTCTACATTTTGCCCCTCACATAATGTCGCTTGCATTGTGAAAGAAAAATAAGTAAAAAAATATGCCCCAGTGCAAAATAAGATGAGGAGGAATGACAAGAAGGGTTACGGTATGCCCCTTCGAGAGGACAGCAGGTTCCAAGAACATGGGTGTGCTCTCGAAATTAATGAGAAGACTAGAATATGAAGAGACAAAGAAATGTTAGTGCAAAAGATATGGATGATGAAGATGCAAACTAAATGAAATAATCCTTCAAAACTTGCAGTAGAACTTTAATATTTATTGCTCTTAATCATCATTGGGTAGTAAAATGACACAAATGGACAACAAACACCATGATATGACATAGACCAAGGTGTGCAAGGTCATCCACTTAAAAAACAGACAGTCACAGACAAGGAATGTCCTAACTCATACTAAGGGCAAAGTTGCCCCAGTCTTTTTGTCGAGACATTCCACAGACAACAGTCAAAGAAAATAAAATAGGCCAGGAGACGTCATCGCACCTCTAAATCCTTCATGGGACATCCTTGAGGTAGCTAGTAACATGATCAAAAAGACAAGACAGTAAAAATATAAGACAAAATAGTCAAGATAGTCAAAAGATAAGACAAGATAGACCAAAAAAATTAACAACCATTTTATTTTGTTTGCCAAAGATTGATTTCTTGTCGGTTTGAAAGTTTTGACAATTTAAGAGTTTTGCCAATTTGACGATGTTGATGGTTTGACAGGGCTTATTGTCAGGAAGGACACATCCTGAAAAAGGAAAAGGACATTTTGACGAGGTCCAAATCCGAGAAGGACACATCTTGAAGAGGACCAAAGAGTGACGAGACTGACATTGTTTTGACTAATATGTTTTGGCAAGTTGACTGATGTTGATTGTATGATTGATTGACTTATGTTGTTTGATTTTGACCAATTATGATGTTGACGTTTCAAATGACTGTCTTTTGTCTAAGTTTGACTCTGTCTGACTTATTTGACCGATGTGACGATTGTGACAAATACCATGATTTTATTTGGACCAACCTAAAAGGACTGACCTAATGTCTCGGGGACTCATTGACTGATGGCCTTGCCTACGTAGCAAATGCACAGAGACAATGTAGTTCAACAATGAAATGGACTGACTGACATGAATGACTTTGACTCCATTTTTAGGATTTTGACATTGATTTGGATGTTTTAGTGTTTTTATTCATGATGTTTTATGATTTTTAGGTCTTTCTTCAGGACATTTTATAATGTTTTGGTATTTTTTCAAGACATTTTATGATATTTTTGTGTTTTTGTTGTTTTATGATTTTTTTTGGATTTTGACGTTTAAGAGGATTGTGACAAATGCATATGACTGATGCCTACACATGAGAATACAAGGACAACCATGATTGTGCCCCTAGCCAAGCTAAATACCAATTGACAGGTGATAACAATGTTGTTTGATGTGGGAAGGACGCATCCCAAAACAACGTGAGGACGACAATAATGTGACGAAAGTATTGAGGTCTGTAGCCGGGCCAGGAACAAAGTCAAGTAAAATTTTGGATAATGTGCTTGTATGGATTAGACTCGTTGCATTTGGAATGACTTGGTTAGGACTAGATGGGATGATGATTATCCTTAGACCGTTTGACAAGGGAAAGCCAAGATAGGTGACAGGCATGAAATGATAGGGGGTGACCTTGGTAAAAGAGGGGAGACATGAGACTAATGGAATTGCTATATGATTTTCAAGGACTATGTCGTACAAGGATAATGAGGTTTACGTCAGCAATGACATGATGTTTCACGGATAATGTATGACCAAAGGATAGACATGTCAAGAGTTTTCCCAAAGCATGATTTATGTGTGCCATTTTTATGTCAAGACCAAGATAGGTGGAATGATATGGATTAAATGGCCGGATTCCAATGTCAAGAGGAAGGCCTAGGATATGAGACAACTTGCCCCCAAGTGTAAGAGTCCACATAGACAATTTATTTTACACATGACGCCTGTTTGCCAGGTTTTCATCATGTTACTTATCCAGGGCGCCTGTTTGCCAGGTTTTCACCATTGGATGAAATTTTTATTTTTACTATTTTCTTGACTTTTTGATTTTTTTGGTGTCACCAAGACGCCTGTTTGCCAGGTGTAGAGACTGGTGCCATGATATGCCAATAACGACCTTGCTGAAGGAGTTGTCTTGTCAGGATCGTAGCGCTTGTATGCAACTGATTTATGTCATTGTGATCCTTTCTGATACTAGAGTTGGCCTTATCAAAATACGCACATCGCAATAGAGTGCCATGAGAGTCCTTATGGTAAAGAGTTGCTGCCAAGATGTGACAAATTTGTGATGTGGGATCATTGGACTTTAGGCGGGATGTAGGATTACGACAGATGATGGTAGATGTGGAAAGGTTCTTTGGACATTTGGATGAATCACTTTTTATTTTCCAAACTTGGGATGTTGGATGACGGATTTTGGAGGGATGGCATTTGGAACCAACACCTTTAGATGCCTTGCTTGATGACCATTTTGAAGGAGGTGGACATGTGTTATATGTGGGAGTCCTCTTGTCTTGTGGCTCCACATTGTGATTGACTTTTGTATTTGACTTGGTGTCTTTGTTTGATCCATCTTTCTTTGGGATCCATTTTAATTTTATTTGTCCACTTGTCCTTTTGTTTGATTCAATGGTCTTTGACATTTTATTTTGATCTTTTGACTTGTAAGAGTTTTGTTTTTGTTGGTTCCAAAGGGAAGGTTTATTTATGATGGAATGATGGTTCATGGTGTGGGTGGAAGGGGTGTTGGCAGCAATCTTATGACAAGGATTTCTCATGGACTCCATTTTGACGTTTGTATTTGATAAAGTTGCCCCCAGTATCAAGGAGGTACCATTGACATCGTTTGATTTACTAACTGAGGAATAGCCAAGACCTTGATGTTTGTAATTTTCCTGAAGCTGTATTGGTTCTAGAATGCCTTGCTCATGTATGCCTAGTCCTTTGCCTTGATATTGCATGCTTTGACAGATTCTATTTGCAATGGGGTATTTGTTGTTTTGAAAGCAAGATGCTAACCCATCCTTGTGTATGTGGATATTGTCACTTGTAATATTTTTGTCTGCAAGAAAGCCTAATTTGACAAAGATAGATGACCCTAGTTGATAAAGTGTCTTAGCTTCATTGTCATGTTGGACATATTCCTGACTGATATCTTTGGTCTGATCATGTGACATGTCAAGTTCAGATGATTCTGTTGGTGCTTCCAAAGCAATGTCGAAGCCATCATTATGTTTAGTGTCATAGAGTCCAATGATTTTAGCTATAACTTGATCATATGCAAATATGTCCATAGTGGAAGACTCTTTTTCTGAAGGAATATTGTCTATGTGTCCCGTGGAGGCAAGTGTCTCATCTTGGAAAGTGTTGATAATCAAGGCTTGTATAGGGTCGGCAAGTGTTTGATCATGAATGACATAAAGGTCAAGGAGTGGATCATTTTGGACTTCTTGGTCAATGGTAGGGTCTTGGTCGGAGATGGGGTTGTCATGGATTTGGACTTCTTGGTCAATGATGGGGTCTTGGTCAAAGATGGGTTTGTCGTGGATGATACAATCGGAAATAGAGTCGTTGTCAAGGAGAGGTGTGTTTTGGATGTCATGATCATCTTGAAGAACTTCATGGATGGATTGAAAGATAGGGTCATCGGATGGACTACCTTGTTCTTGACATGAGGGTGACATTATAAGGTCATGCTTTGGGCTTTCATTTTGACATGTATCCTCAAGTTTATTAAGTGGGATTTGACTTTGAGTAATGACATGATTTTCATGACTAGATGTGGCTTGTGAGGGGGTGACTTGAAAATGATCAATGAATGAAGGACTAGGATAGGACGTGGAGACTTGTGAAGGATAAGGGTATGACATGGGGACTTGAACTTGGTATGACATGGAGACTTCGAGTGGATTGGTGTGATATGATGTGGGGGCTTGACATGAGTTGGCAGATGGTTGATAAGGGACGATAGGTGAAGGACTAGCATATGACGTGGAGACATGGAATGGACTAGTGGACAATTGGTTTCCCTTGTCAAGGTTTGGATAAGGGTAATAACTGGACATTTGTTGGGAATTCATGGTAGGATTTGTGTTAAGTGACTGTTGATGGTGAGGATAGATGGATGAAGGTCTCACAGTATTTATGTCAAAGCCACGTGGTAACTTAGCCCCTTGGTCCAAAAGTATAGCTAAATATCTTTGAGGGTCTTGTAAGACTGAGTTTTCTACAAAGGAAGCTATATCAGGGTTTTGCGCTGCAGCTTCTAAGTCTTCTACATATACTCGTCCATTTTGGTCTCTTTTTATTAATGGCTCAAAAAGGTTTTGTGATGAAGGTGGCATGTTCATGGAAGATTGCATGTTCATGTTGTGAAATGGGTCAAAAAAGGTCCAATGTTGGTTCATGTCATAAGTGTTATTGTTGATGTTGGGATTGGAATCTTGTCCAAAGTTTTCCATTTGTCGTTGTTGTCTTTGAAGCCTAGTCTCAACCATAGAAGGGAATTGCTCAGATAAGGATGATGAGAATGACAAGTAAATGCAAGGATGACACTAGCCTATGTTTTTTCGGATTTTTTGGATAAAGGATGACAATGCAAGACTATGTTTTTGGATTTTTGACAATAAGGGATGCAATATGACAATGTTGTCTAAAGAAAATGACTAATGCCAAAGGACAATGAAGACTAAGATGACAAGTTATGTCACTAATTTTTTGTATTTTTGGAATAAAGAATGACAATGCAAGATGATGATGACGTTTTCCTAAGGAAATGATTAATGCAAGATGACAAGGTTGTCAAGGCCAAAGTGCCAAATGAGGACTAAGATGATGATGTTTGACTAAGGACTTAATGTTATAAATGCAAGGTCTAGGTTCAAAATGATGACTAAGATGAACAATGCAAACTCTAACTTAAAAATGAGGACTGAGATTATTTTTTGATGTTTTGTTGAAAAGTCCGAGTTGTCTAAGGTCCATTGTTTGTGATTTGTGAATGTTGTGTATAATGTTTGAAAATATAGAAAACACTTGACAAGCACAATGTTTTGAATGTAAGCAAGCACACATAAGACAAGTACAATCCTAGGTTAGGCGGACAATATTTGCTATTCCACTGGTTTCCCCCGCATATCAGCATGAATTTAAGCTTGGCGCATGCCCCCTTACGCACTCTCTCTTCTTAGGCCAACCAAGCTTCCAACCCCCATGAAACTCCCATGACATTGATCACCTCTACTACAGAACTGCGAAAGTGTGGATGCCTTCACAATGACCGGTTTGCGCTAGCAAATAGAAGGTTTTGGCTTACTACACAAAGGTGTTTAGTTCGTGACCCCCGCTGAGTGGCCATACATGGGGCAAGAGATTAATCACCAATTAGGTGGCACTCCGTAAGAGGTTAAACTCAACAGGGTTTAAGGAGTACTACTCGTCTCGATGACACATTCGCACTCGTAATCTTAGGTTTTCCTTAAGATTCACATTTATATACCTCGGGTAGGTTGTCCCAGCTTGCTGTTTGGTTGAGTCGTTGGGGTGATGAAATCCCCAGGCAGACCCAATTTCTAGAGTTAGTAACCGTTTCTCTTACACCCAAGATCGCCCAAGAGCGCAAGGGGAGAGGATACTCCGATATACCAAATCGTGAGGGTAATAAAAAAAAAGAATGGGTCTGCTTTTCTGATCACCGAGTTTTCACAAGGTGAGAGCATACTCGCCTACCATTTTGCAAACACAGTCATGCAAAGAAGACATTGTTCTTTTTAATTGTACTAAAAGTAAGTGTGTACTAATCTAAGAAAAAGATAAGCACAATGTTTTAGTGTTTATTCTTTGACATTCGAACCTGTAAGACCACGAGTTAGAAGTTTTAATTTTTTCCTTTGACCCACGAAAAAATCCAATGCCACATGCTGCCAACAAAGATTAGTAATAAAAATAAAAAAAATTTAATGACATCAAAAAATTAAAAAAATGATAACTTTCTCAAAACTTAACGAAATTTTAAATCGTTTGAATTTTCAGAAAGCTAAGAATCAAAGTTTCAAAACCCAGAAAGTATTTTCTAAGATTCTACACAAAAAAAAAATGTTAGAGGAAAAAGAAAATGCATTTTAAAAGCTAAAGTTAAAAAAACTATGATCACTAAAATGACCATAACTTTCTCAAATCTTAACAAAATTTAAAACCGTTTGAAGTTATGGAAAGCTGAAAACAAAATCTACAAAACCCAGAATTTTTTTTAAATGATTTTATGCGCCCATTTTTCTGTGCTCAAAAGAAGGTGACGAGATTTTGTATGACTTCTTGGCTATAACCTGTAAAACAGTGAAAAAAAACAAGAAAAACACACAAATATTTCTATAGAATGTCGGGTTCACCAATGTAACTGAGGGTAATATTTCAGATTTGATTAGGGTGTTAATAAATCAAAGAAGACTAAAACCCAAAGCAATTACAAAGAACAAAGGAAGCAAATGTAAATGAAACAAGTATACCATATAGTTGTTGAAGCCTCCATGATTCACCTTTGTAACACCTTCTAACTTGTTGATTTGTGTTGCCCTCAGATTCGACGTGCAAACAATCTGAAAATAAAGTCTAAGTCCTACACAAGCTTTGAAAGATTTGAATCTAAATGCCTATGCCTATGTCTATGACAAAATGACTCTAAAATGCCAAATTAATATGAGTATTAATATGCCATAATATTGTAATCTATGTGAAAGTTACGTTCAACGATATGTAAACTGTTCTGGCAGAGTTGGTCTTCTATAGATTAGGGAAATGTTTTTCCTTCACAGTCCTTCACTGTTTTGTTTCAGATCTTATGGATTTGGGATATGTATTGTGAAGGGGTTCTCTGGGTTATGGCAAAGAAGTTTGAGGTTTGGTGGTCCAAAAGTCATGTTTCAGTATTGTTGTGTGTGTTTGCACAGTGCAGATGGACTGGTGGAAGGAGTTTGGTGTTTGAAGATTGTTTCACCTACTGCAGATGTATCTGAAGTAATCTGAGATGTGTTCTCATGCATAATGAAGCATGTTGCGGTGTCTATGTGTCATCTTCTTGTTGGGAAGCATGCACATCAATGCTCATTTGTGTTTTCATTAGGTTTGGCTGACCTTATGTTTACACTTCATTCGGAGAATAAAATTTAATTAAGGAAGCATGTGGTTGATCCAAGACATTTTCTTTTTGGTCTTGGTTAAGTATTTTATTTTTGGTCCACTCTCATTGCTTTCCACCATGGGAATATTGAGTTGTCAACCAAATTTGAATTGATGAAATGAAGTTTATGTGGCCGACCTTGGAGAAAGTTTCTAAGGTTGAAGATGGTATAAATACAAGTCGAATTGTGAAGAGTTGTATGACAGTGTGATGCAAAGTGATGAGTTGAGCCACATATCATAAGAGGAGAAGTGTGTGAAAGTGTGTTGAGGTAGCAGTTCTTCATTGTGTTGGATTCCTGAAGGAAGTGAGCTTAAGGTTTCTACAATACTTTATTTAAGGCTATAGATGTGTGTTAATTGTTGTGGTGGATTTTTTGTTCTCTTTTGTATCTGTAGGTAGTGAGCCTCCCTATTGGATAGTGATTCCTTTCTGTAGGCAGTGAGCCTTTGTATTTGGACAGTGAGTTCTCTTCTGGGAATTGAGCCCTTGGTAGTGAGCCTCTGTATTTAGTTTTATAATCTTTATATTGTGATTTAACCCTCATCGTGGTTTTTCCCTCATTGGATTTTCCACGTAAAAATCTGGTGTTCATTGTGTTGATTTAATTTCTATTATTTGTGTTTCATGCTCTTACTTAATAACAAAATAGTGTGGTTGTGGAATTGATAAGAGTTGAAATTTTTAAGTTTGAATTTTGTGACAACTGATTCACCCCCCTCTTAGTTGTCTTGCACCTATTTAACAATATATATATATATATATATGCTCGAATGTGAATTTAAGTTCGCTATTGTAAGTAATAGTGTATGGATACATGAAAGTATATATATACATATACATACATGTATGTAAATAAGATTCAAATATACATACACACACACACACACATATATATAAGTGTATATGCAATATTAGAAAACATGGTAAATAAGAATGGAACCATTTAAATAAACATGAAAAAATATATATATGTATATATATATATTACATATACATATACATACATATATATATATATTCAAATGCATATTCAAATTTATATGTCAAACTCAATTTGATAACTGGTAGGATTCTACTATTGGACTATTAATTAAAAATCAAATAAGATTATGGTAGAGTGGTATGCCATGAAATTAATAACAATATTTGAATGTGTAGTGGCCGGTGGCAAGGCAATAATGCATCTGCTAGAGGCATGCAAAAGAATGGGTTGTTTCCATTTTGAATATACAGGAAGTGGAGCAAAAAAGCACGAAAGAGAAGTGGATTGTTGGGAAGGAAAAAGAAAAGAAAGCTCATGGAAAAATCAAGAGATAAGCTCATTCAAGTATGATATTCAAGGTAATCTGAGCACTTAAGAAAACAAACTCGATTTTCTCTTTCTTCCTCATTGTCAAATGGTAATCTTTTCTTTTATATGTCGATATTATCATTCAAACATACATTTTATTTCGATAAATGACATGGCCTTAGGCCAAATGGAATGGCATCGACCACTGTTGGGTCACTCGACCTGTGATGTATTGCATGAGTTCTTTTTTGTAGAAACCTTGCAACTAGCTCTTTGAGCTAAGCCAAGCTTTAGAATATTAAGTTTAGGATGTTCTTAAGACAACACTCTCTCGTGCAAGCCATTTGATGGAAATCAAAATCTTATTCCATTTCATTGTAAATTATGATGAGAAAACATTGTCATGGATCAATCGATGATCCCTTGAAAGAGGGTTTAGAACCTCGTGTTTTATTTTTTAAAAGGCTTTGTTACCATCTTAGTGGTTGGTTGAGGCTCAAAGAGCTACAAAGGGCTCGGTCATTAACTCTTTTACATTTAAATGTTCAACCTAGTATGGCTATTGGAATTTATTCTGATGAAAGTGTGTATGTTGCCATTATTCATTGTGCAGGATTGATTACAATCTGGGAGGATAAGAGAACCCTTTGAATATTGTATTTTTCTTGTATTTTATCAAAACCTTGTTATCGTATGGGACAATAACAGAAAGGGGGCTATGTAGAATCTTTATTAAGCCATGCAAATGTATGTAGGCTGTCATTGGGTAAGAAACTGACCCTGTTCAATGAGAATAGGGGCATGAAATCCATGTTTGGGATGCAGACAAGGACTGCATGTAGAATATCTCTGCATGCATGTTTTAAAACGACAAGCCCACATGGGAAAATTTCAAATATATTATTGATGTTTAGAAAAGAGGACCCAACCATTGGGGATTGGTTGACTTAGAGAAACCATAGTCTGTTGTTGTAGCCTAAAGGGAATAAATATTGTTTGAACATTAGTTATATTGTCCCTGTGTATGAAATTGGGAAATCTTGACTTGATTATTTTTTGTATTCTGTGGAAGAACTATTATGTTTTAATAATGAACATATGCTTGTTAAGTGATCATTTCTCATGTAAATAGTTAGAGATCAACAAACAAAGTAAACGATAATATTTGACTTTAAATGTAACTATTTAGTTGAAACAAAAATGTGTTGAATTTGTTAAAAATTTATCTTTATAGTTGAAAACAACATGTTTTATAATTGTTTAGTAGGAAATGGTACATGTTCTATTATAATAATGAATGTACATATGCGAACAACTGGTTTCATAACTTTTTAATTGGAAACAACATTTCTTCTATTCAAACAATGAATGTACATATGTAAACAACTAGTTTTACAACTATTTGGTAGGAAATAGTATTTGTTTTGCTTAAATAGTGAATGTTCATATGAGAATAGTTGGTTTCATAATTGTTTAGTAGGAAATGGTATTTATTCTGTTCAAACAATGAATTTTCTTATGTAAACAACAATGTTAGAGAAACACAATAGTGAGAATGCTAAAACGGTATGTGTGAAACTGTTAGCGTAGACTTGTTCTATTTTCTTTATTTTGACAATGAAACGTCAGTTAGAATAATGTTTAAAGATTATTTTAGAATGTATACACAAACTTAAACATTAGTAGGCTCATATATGTGTATGCACATAGACTTCATCTATGTGCACACACATACTTTTGACATACCTTCTTTTGTTTTTAGTACATTTTTAAAAGGGAGAATACTTAAGATGATAAGTAGAAAATAGTCATAAGAATGGTGTGAATGATTGACGAATTGCTCTGTGAATCATAAATTTTATTTCAGTTAGAGTATAATTAGCATTCTGTTTCTTCTTGGGAAGACATTTATGAAAAAATATTTTGAATATTAGAATAGAACAGTGATACCTTAGTTGACTAGAGAATCTATGGGTAGTTACTGCTAGAGGGTAGATAGCTATTATAGTAGAAAGTCACCTTCCGGGACGGGTGTCGAAATGGAGCTCAGAGAGTATAGGTTTTCTTTACCAGAACCTGTCATTTGTTGTTGTTGCAACACACTTTTATGCTTGGTCAGGCAATATAGTTCATTATGTATGTACATGAATGAAATCTATGATTTCACTCTTTTCCATTCCTAACATAGATCTTGCACTTTCTTTTCTAATTTGTAGATAGAAATTGCATGTTGATGTATGGGAATGCACCAGATTCCACCTTGTAGGTTGTTCTTTTGCTAAAATTTTCGTGCAGGGTTGGGCATTCTTCAAGTCAAAAGAATATCGGGGAAGCCTAAGCTTCGTGGTTGGGAAGTAAAGTAATTCAACCATGTTCTCATCCACCAATGGATGCGAGTGTCAAGAGGAACCATAGATGTTCACAAGACTAATAGTCTAAAATGTAACTTGATGTAATTCATTCATGTACTTGATGTAATATGTACAATATAATGATATTACGACCTTAAGAGCCAAGTCAAACTTGATATTGTAATTTGACTTTTGAAGTGAATATAATAATCTTTGAATCATTTTAAATGGACATGTGTAGTGATGATTTACTTTAGCCACTAGTTATGTCTTTTTAATTTGTAGTATATTCATGTTTCATTTACAATAATATTAATTAAGTAATAATTTTGAATGGGTTATTACTATGGATCCTTATGAGAATGAGGTACCATGCACACCATGCAAGTACACCAATAACAATATTCTAATCACATCATGCTCAAGAGTCTTTTTAAATGTGTTATTATCATCATGCAACACATAGAGCTCATATCATCTATGTTTCCTTTCTATATATTAATATGCACACTATGCAAAAGTTGGGTCCACTCTTAGGATTTTACTACATATTTATCATGACATGCATATGCTCTTTTAACCGACTCTTTTATTTTCATGTAATTGATAACATTATGATGCCTACATGCATTCATTTCATTCTTTTGAGATTGTTCATACATATACTTATCTCTTATCATACAAAAGAAATGGCTTTATGATGCTTATAGTACTTAACTCCATACTATGATACTATGCAAATTTAAATGTAAAGAAATTTTCCTTCCATGCAATGCAAGATCTGACCTTAATGCAATTTTAAGCAATAGTTGTACAGCCACATCAATCCCTAGAGTATACAAGCATATATCATGAATCCACATGGCAATAGTAAAGGTAATCAAGTACTTACACATACACACTCCTATAATCAAATCTATATACAAGTCTATACGCTAAACGTATTACATTGAGAGCGATTAATTTCACTTCTAAGGACTCTAAGACAAGGGACATCATCCCTTTCATGTCAGCTATGAAATTATCAAAGAGACTCTCTATTACATGATGCATCTACAGACTTATGCATCTTGCGCTAAGCACTTTTAGGAGGTTCATGCGATCAAGTGTCACATTTGAGAAAAGTGAACTCAAGGCCCTAGTGTTGAACCTTAAGCTTTGATACCAAATATAAAATCCCCCACATAATAAAATTAACAAATTACACATATCACACAAATAAGGAGCATATAAAAATTACAAGTGTTCAATATTCAAGAATAGAGACAAGGAACTATATTAAGACAAGAAATTTAGAGTATGTATGCCAATATTAAGGCATAATATAAAGGAATGTATTCCTTACAATAGACCATATGATTGGGAACAAGATTATAAAATGAAACATAATAAGAACCTTCCTGACAAGATTCTTCCTACATTTAACTCCTTTGACAACACCGAGGGAGAGAATAATGCTAGAGTACATTTCCACCCTACCACAAAGTGATTCACTTCCCTAGAATTCTTCTTGAAAGAAGAATGTCCAACCCAACACGAAGAAAAATAGCTATGAAAATCTGATTGGAGTAATGGAATAGTGAAGCATGACACATCTACATCTAAAAATATCAAGAATTTCAAACACAAACTAGGTACACTCTAGAATGCATATGCCAGTCATGTAAAGAAACTTAATAGTTCATCATCAATGCTATAGGTCAACATTTTCTCATAATAATAAATACACGGTCTTAGAATATTTCAATTATCTTAAAATGAATGTATTTCCTACACAAAATACAATAACACAAATGGTATTCACAACAAGAAATCAACTAGGAACATAGTAGCATACATATTAGTCACAGTAAGAAACACTCATGATATCAGTGACATGCAATGATCAAAGTAAGAAAAGTACTCTTTATTTTTTCCATTTTTTCCAAATAATAATAAGATTCTCTTCATTTGCCACTTCAGATATTTCATGGTAATATACACAATCAATATGCAATTTCCTTCAACAAATGACCTTTTGACCAATGATTTAAATATTGAATTTTCATACACTAGTATTAATGTCCAATGATTAAACTGCCATCTTTCCCCAATTTAAATATTCCAAGCATTAAATTATAAATGTACAAATTCGACATGCAATTCTCTTGGACAAGTATTAAGACCTTTTTGGCATGCAATTTTAAATACCATATTGCATTTCATATCTTTTCATGTAACAAAAGTTATCATGCATTGAACCTCCAATGCCATTTCCTCTCTATAGGCAATAATTGTAGGACACGCAACAATCTATGAAAATGTAATACTACTTTCCCTTTTATAATATTATTCTAATTCATCTATCATACAGTTCGACCATGTAAAACCATGATATTGCTATTAGGATTCAACCACTTAGCAACCATTCACTATCATGAGAGATGGGTTCTTGTGAATCACTGCTCATGAAACATGGGTCAATGAGTTTGACTCATAAAACTACATAGTTGAATCTTGATAGCAACATCATAATTTGACATGTGGAAAATACCTCCTACTTATCAATTGATGAGCTAAAGGATCTCTATAATGAATGGTTCATAAGGTACAAAACTTGCAGAAGGTTTTGGAAATGGGGTTGCAAGCTAAGTGGGCTTAACCTTGGAGAAAACTCTGAGGTTAAGCGCACTTGAACTGGAGTACTACTAGGATGGGTGACCTCTTGGGAAGGTCCAATGCTTCACCTCTATGAGCATCACCTAGATGCAATGAGTGCTAAGTGGACCATTCACTATCATGAGAGATATGTTCTCGTGAACCACTACGCATGAAACATGGGTCAATGAGTTTGACTCGCAAAACTACATGGTTGAATCTTGATAACAATATCATAATTTCACACGTTGTGAAAAATACCTCCTACTTATCGTGTAAAACCAGTTCAAAATGTGACAATACAAGCATCTCTATATTTAATGTTAAGATATAATATGCAATTCATTAGCTAACACAACTTAGGAGCCCTAAGGGTGGGGTCAACAATTAAATATTCAATCAATCACATAACATAAAACTTATTATATTCTACTCTTATTAGAGAATACTGAAACTCATAGAACCAAAATCAGCAAATGATATGTACCTTCTTGTCTCTTATCCACATGTAATTATGACTAAAACACAAGGTCACGTGGAATAGCAATGCCAATGTTAGAAGGAATTATAATGAAATTCAATTCAAATAATATAAGTGAGAAACTATTTTTGGTTGACTTAAAAAAATACCCATTAACAAAAGAGAATTTATTCAACCCTAGTTAGACTAATAATTATACGCTTAAGATACTTTCTCATGTTCCATGCATTATTCTATCACATGAAATATTTTTTAAAGAGTTAACTCACTATTGCCTTAAATAACACAATCTTCAAGGTTTAATACCTTAACTCTTAATATTTATCCATATTATAGATAACCTAAGTAACATAGAAAGGGAGAAAGAGCGTAGACTAATCCCAATTGGAAAATTAAAGGCTTTGCTGGCATATGAACAGCGAATTGGAAAGGTTTAAATGATTTTAGACCCACTTTGCAATTGGTTATATTAAATTAACGAGCCCCCACAATTGGAGAATTCTTGAAGCTCATAATTATCAGAAAACCCTAGAATAGGTAGCCTCCTTACATATGCATCTAATGTGAGTAGGTATATTTTCACTTGCCAGTGTGTCATCTATTTAGCAAACCGAAGAACTACCCAAAAACCACACTCTAGTTTTGAAGAAAGTGTTGTGTGATCAGGCTGTGACAAGCTTGCACTAAGTCCACCAATGACCAGACTACCATAAATCCACAATACTTTTAGTTCCAATGCAAAAGGAATTAACAGTAACAAGATAGAGCTTGTCTTTCATCGATGGTTGGAAACATGTTTTGAGTAAAATTCAGAGAGCCTTTGGTCAAATAATATAAAGCTGACCTCAAATATATAAGATTTCTTAAAATAAAATTTTCAGTCTTCACACAAAAATTCATTGAAACTAGGGCTAAATCTCTATTTGCTTTGCTACATTCTCACTTTTTTAAGTTTTTTTTTTTTAAATTGGCTAATATACCTATGGTTTCCCTTTAATTCTGGCTTCTATTATCATTTATAAATACAGAGAATTTTGTTTTATGAAGAAGAGCATTACCCTCTTTGTGAAGAAACCTTGAAGCATGTCCAAAACAAGATGACAAAACGTGTTCTGTCTAATGCTTAACTAGTTGTATTTTTAGATCCATGTCTAAAGGTTTAGTCAATATGGGCCATCATTTGCTTGGGTGGTAGTTCCCAATAGAAAAAGCTAACCAAAACTATTTTGTGATAATTACATAGGGATCACACATAAAAAAGGAGGAATCTAGTGAAAAAATAAAACAACGAAGGATGTCAAATTACGTAATAAGGACCATATAAGTCTAGTTGGTTGTCCAGCATAGGCATATGCAAATTCATTGCCAGCAATTCACCGATGGAAAATTCACCGCAGGATAATTCACCACCATGACAACTCCCATGACAACTCACGGCGCGAAAAATTAATTGCATGAATTTTTGGCGGTTAATTTTTCATGGCCATGAATTGCTAGTGGCGGTGAATTTTCTATCGATGAATTGCTGGTGGTGAATTTTCCTAGAGTCGTCCAACATAATATCTTTAAGTTTTTGACCCTCGGTTGTTGGAATCCTCTGCACATCAAACTCTTCGTCTAATTTTTGCAATAGTTCATCACCTTCCCTCCAATTCACAATTGCTCCACCAAGTTCACTGCAAACACATCCATAATAACTGCAAAAGGACACAAAAAGGATAAAATAAAGATAATGCGAGAAGCGAAGAACTGTATGTCAAGGAATTGGACAGGAGGAGATTGTGAAGAATTTTGAGTTAATGATGTGGAAAGCATATTTTTTTTATTATCTAATAGTCATAACAAGGTCTTGACTGCGGTCTCATTTGTGCAAGAATGGTAGCTCGAGAATGAATGGTAGGTTTTGTATTACAATTGAATGCTACTTTTGTCCACTAATCATCTCAATCTCACAACATTATCCTCGAAGTGTTTCCTCCACTTCTTCCATAAATTCCATCATGGAAAAGAAAACTACCGCTCCATGCAGTGCCTCCACTATGTTTCCTTTAATTATCCCTTTTGCATGTAACATGCATTTTAATGCATACAAATTTTAGTTTTATTCAATTTATAATAGCTTAATAATTATTTTCAATAATTCATTCTTTTAATTTAAAATTAAATCTTTTTTGTTTAATCTAATATTAATATCACAAATCAAATTTATAATTATTTTTTATGTCTAATCTTTTATATTTAAATATATTCTTATAGTAATACAAACACGCAAAACTAAGCTCTTTATTTTATTCTCCATGAAATCTGAAAATTGAAAAAGACAATTTTTTTTATTAATTTATCTTTCTCAATTCAATAGTTAAATAATGCAAGGAATGAGGCATGACACATGAGTTTCCTTAGGTGTTGCATAAATTCTAGCCACCACCCTAAGAACTTGCATTAAATACTATCTAGATGTAGTCACATATAACAAATTACCAATCATGGATCTATATATAGTCAAGTCTGTCAAAGTAGATTCATCATCTTTACTCAGCTTACATTCGATAACCATAGGTGTACTCACTAGTTTGTATTCTTCCATCTTGAACTTAATAAAAATATCCTTTCTACACTTGTTCTAAGAAATGAACAAGCCTTTGTATGATTGTACACTTTGTAAACCAAGGAAGAAAGATAATTCACCAAGCATTGACATTTCAAATTCACTGTGCATTACATTCTCTAACACTTTGCACATGTCATCACTACTTCCAAAAATATTATCATCCACATAGACCACAACAATCAACAGTTGATCACCTTCTATTTTTATGTATAGATTACTGTTTGTGCTTCCTCTTTGGAACCCTTACTGTTGCAGATAGCTATCCAACATTGAGTACCAAGCTCTAGGAGCCTGTTTACGTCCATAAAGTGCCTTCTTCAATCTACGCACATAATTTAGATTGTTTGAACATTTAAACCCTTCCAGTTGTTCAATGTGTTATCTTCAAATCTAACATCACTCGATTCACGGGATAACCCCCTCAAAACTTGTTTGTTTCGTAGTTCCGTGTACTTCAAGCACACAAAATGGGACAAATTTTGATTGCCCTCGATGCGTAGTCCTAAACCTCAAATTTTCCATTTGAGTGTTTCTCATTGTTTGTCTTTCAAAAATATTCAAAACAAATATTTTTGTTAATTCCCACTCTTTGGGAGTTAGTTAATTTTTCACTCATGTTGGAGCGCTAATTTTCAACACTCCTACATGAACCTTATGTTTGAAAAATTACTCCAAGTGTTGGAACGGTGAAAATCACTGCTCCTACACTTTGCACTAACCCTTCACATGCATAGGTGATGAATTTTACCGCTAGTGCATCTCCGATGTTTTGAAAAATGTTGGAGTGGTGATTTTCACCACTCTTACATTTTCCCTCCCTTTTTGTACACCGTCATTAATGCATCTCGAGTTCATTAATGATCATTTTAAATGACTTATTAAAGTTGTTTTAGGTTAATTTATCCTCATTTTTAATCCATCCTCTCCTTTCCTCATCGCGTGGATCATTCTCTAAGCTCTAAACGAGATTGTGTTTGTGGTTTTTGCGGGCTTTCAAGCTAGGGTTTCTATTGGTTTCACTAGGTACAATTTTGTGTCTTTCTTCTTTGTTGATCTTTAATGTTATCTCTTTCTTGCTTTTCTCTTGAGACTAGGGTTTCAATACTTTTATTGAATCTTCATTTTTGTTAAAAATGTGCCCTATTCTTTGTTTTGCATGTTGTTTTCTCAGTGTTTTGAGTTTGTTTTTTTCCGCCCGAATATCTATCCCCATTGTGGTGTTTCTAATATTTTCATTTGAGTGTCCCATACTTGTCCTCGGAGCGATAATTTTTACCACTTCGTTAGATGATCTTCCTTGTTAAGTGTACAAGCACTAAATTTTAGTGCTTGAACATCCAAATGACCCATTTCTTAAGATGTTTGAGTAGACATTTAAGCCATTCGAACATTGATAAATCTTCCCTCACGTGCTCTAGTGGTAAAAATACCTGCTTCTACACCCAAGTTTTCCACTAACTCTAAGATGTAGGAGTGGTGAAAATCACCGCTCCTACATGAAGTAACTTTCCTCCCAAATGCGAAGGCGGTGAAAATGCCCGCCCTTACACTTGACTCCAATTGAAAAGACATGCTTGAGTGGTGTTTTTAGAACTCAAGCATGAGTTTGATCTTTCCCCAAAAATGCACAATCACTAATTTTTAATGCCCTAACACAAGTCCCATGAAATGCTTAAGGCATGTAGGAGTGCTATTTTTCAACGCTACTACATTCAAATGGATTTCACTAGATGTAGGAGTGCTGATTTTCAACGCTCCTACGCAAAAAACATTTTCCACTTAAACACTCAAAAATCATTCCATTTTTGATCTGAACCTTGTTCCATTGCTAATGCTCCAATTTCCATGCTCCATAGCTCATTTTCACTCACTCCGAATTTCCTACTTGCTTCATACATGTTCCAACTCATGCTCATAATGCATATTCTCGTAATGTCTCTTAGTCCATTGTTTCTTGTAGTTTCTTTCAAAGGTGATCTTTGAAGGTGACTTTCATTAGATTATGATATTCTTAGATGACATCAAAAAAGCCTCCATTATCTTCTAAGAAGAAGGGAAAGATGAAGTACAAATACCAAGGAATTCATCTACCTACTGTTATGATCTCAAAGGTGGATGAAATCAAAGACATAGAAGTTGGTCGTCAAGATATGGAAGATTTTGTAAAAAGAACTAAGAAGAAACCATTAGAAGAAAATTTGAAATCCATTGTTCATAGAAACTTGCACTTAGTGTCCTCATTTCCAACTATCGCTCATTGCATAGAGTTTATTCTCCATGTTGCATCTCATTATATTAGAGATGACAAAAAGTGTAAGAGATTCTGCTAGACAAGTCATGATGAGATTAGATCCTAAATTCTTTGATATTTTTTTTCGGGTGCCACACATGGAACAATATACAAAAATCTCAATTTAATAGGCACATGAGGTCTATGACAAGGATCCAAATAAAGCTAAAAAATTGATTAATACTCAATGGTTGAAATATCTAAGGAATACTATCTCAAGATGGCCTAAAGGAATTCCTCGAAGTGATTTCAATGAGGACGTTAGGGATATGATTACTCTCCTGAGTAGGGTGAAAGGCTTGCCTGTTTCATGCCATTTCCAAGATTGGATGTATGAGTACATCCACATCATCAGGAGGAGAAAAACACACATATATTGGGGAACTCAGATAAGTGATGAAATTCATGAACAATTGATCAAAGTACCAACCACTTTGAAATTTTACATGACTTCCTATTTGGTATATGTTGCTGCAGTCATGAGGCAATTTCTAGGGTTGTCTACAAAAGGAAATATAAATGTTGTACTTGTGTATGATTTTTATTATTAGATAACCTTAAGAGAAAGTCTTAAACATTTTAGAAGAGTCAAAAATGATTTCTTTGCACCCCTACTATTCACTTTTGATCTAAATATTGAAAAGAAAAGAGTATTAGATGAAGCCTACAAAGTTGTTAGTAAGGTTGGATGCATCTTTTTGCAGTTTCCAACTTTCACATATTTGAGAGTAGGTTGGTATACTGGGTGTCCATACATGTTACCTAGATATCCTTCAGACAAGTGGATACTAATGGAGCTATGTAGATAGTTGATCTCAGTTCATAAGGAATGCCAAAGAATTCACAAGCTAGGTTTTAGGTTTCCATTGACTATTGGTAGATATACTATTCATACTATACAAAAAGCAAAGCCATTTGCTGCAGAAATGGAAATCATGACTATAAGGACATATAGATACATAAATGAATTTAACTACTGAAATGTGAATAGGAAACTAAATAAAGATCATCAACATGTCTACCACTTTGAGGATATATGGGTGGACTGCAGAGATGAAGAATACATTCAAAGAATGGATTTTTGCAGGTTGATAGTAGAGAAGATTAGAGATCTTGGTGTAGCTGATATTCTAGAGGATTTCAAAGATCCTAGCGACATCATGAATTCTTCTTGTGAAGAGGATGAAATTGCTAGGAAACCTTTACCTCTAATGTAATGGTCTAAGAAAGAAAGTGTTTCTATTAGATAAAGACTTGCTCCTATTTTACATAACACAACTGAATGGTTGCATAAGCATGGCTTTTAAATGAAATATTTTAGGACAACATCAGAAGGAGAAACACCTGGAGTAGAAACTAGCCAATGACAAGAGATCTGTACAAAAAACAAGCATGCCGAAACTCCCTCTTCTTCTCAAAGAGGTCCTAAGATCAAGTTTACTTTTGGTAAAAGTGCAATACAGACATTTGAAGAAGAGGAGGCTAGGGAATCAGAACAACCACATGTAGAAGGAAAGGAGATTTCTTCTAAGGAACAATCATCCAGAGAAGAAGAAGAGAATGAAAGTGAAGAATCAGAAGAATCTGATGAGGAAGAATCTACGGAAGATGAAGGTGAAGAAGAAGGTAATGAGGAGGAAATCAGGCATGATGATGAACAACCACTATCTCCCCATGAGAATATTTTTAAAGATATTCCACAAACATCATCGCCTGTTACTACCAATATCCCTAATACTCCTTCAAATCCAACTACTCCTCCACCTCCTCTTCCTACCTCACCTCCTCATACAAAAAAAAAATGTGCAGTGAATGTTTCTATTCCCCCTTCAGTATGAACATTCCTTACCACTCCTCCTAGAATTTCCAACTTATAAACTATTGATGTTTCTTTGAGTTCTCCCTCATCCATTCCAAGTTTATCATCTCCATCATTTGATATCTCTTTAGAGACTAAATTTCACAGGTTCATGAATGAGTCTTTGTAGGATCCACTTGGTTTGCAGTCCACTAGAGCTATCATGACTGATACTACCTCAATTTTTACAATATCAACCATTCCTATAGAAGTGGCTGCAAAGCAGGAGTTGACAATAAGTCAAGAAGGATATACTTCATCTCTTTTGCCTTGGCTAATCTCACAAGTATCAAAGAACAAGAAACAAATGATCTCCCTAGATGAGTTTGATCTTGAAGAGATAGCTCCTCCAAAATCTAAGGGGAAGAAGAAGGCTAAAGTTCATTCAAGGCTTCATATTGAAAAATTAGGTCACAAGTTTGTAGATATTGGTTTACCCCCACATGAACAAGGGGATGTAAACATGTAAGATTACAATGTCACAAGAGTTTAGCTTGGAAAGGTAACAAATGCAAGTGCAAAAGAAGATGCACAAGTGGTCTTGAATGAATTATCAGGAAGGCTTGATAAGATGGAGCATGCCATAAATATGTACAAGGATAAAGCTGAGTGTTATGCATCAGTTTTGAGGAAGATTGTAGGCTCTTCAGAGAATGTGCAACCTATGGCCATGGTGAATTTTGAGGAACCAACAGTGCAAAAGGTGGAGAATTTTGTCTTTAAGGGTAAGGTGCTATATGATTTCTTTGATGAGATAATAGAACATGGCTCACAACTTATAGCTGTTGTAGATGAAAAGAATACTCAAGTAGCCAAGTTGAAATTAGAGGTTGAAAAAGAAGAAAAGACACTTTCTGAAGAGAAAAAAGAAATGGAAAGATGTCTCTCATTTTGGTCACAAATGAAAGAGACAAAGTTGAGTAAATTAGTGTAAGTTGGGGTAATTCTCGACAAAGAGAATTATGTGGAAATAAGAGAATCTCTTAAGAACTGCATACAAGTGATCAAATCTCTCATCGAGGACATCCAAAAAGTATAAGAAGATGTCGAAGGACATTGTGTCATCATGGTGAATGGAATTGAGGAGTTACTAGGTAAGATCCTTGATGATGATCATACTTTCCTCACTGACCTCCTCCTGGTCAGTGAGATTGCTCAAATATTCATGGAAGCTATCATGAAGCAAGTGGAAGATGAATTCTTTTCAAAGACTTCCATACACACCATATGTGATGTACGACTTTCTTTTGACAATCTCAATATTTCTTCTTTGTCTTAATATTTCATGCGAGAGACAAAGAAGAAATATTAAGACTTCTGCGCCAAATGCAAGGAACCATAAAGACTTCTTGTATATCTAGTGTTAGATAGTTTATATGATTTCTTCTATGCATTTTGTAAATAGGCTTCGACATCTTACATGCCATTTTGAAAAATGTAATTACATGTAAAAACAAAGATGTTTTCCTATAATGGTGGAAAACATTTTTGAATAAATCGATTAGTTAGGTAAGATTTTCCTAGATTTTCTCACCTAATTTTCCTAGATTTTCTCTCCTCTCCCATCTATAAATAAGAGAGGATTCTTTTGTAATGGTGACCTTTTATCTTTTGCAACAAAGTGCTACCCATTTGAGAAGAAAATAGTTCTTTGAATTCATCTTTTTGAGTCTAATTTTGATCAATAAAGAAGTGAAGTTGCATATTGAACTTTGTGTTGGAAACAATTATCTTTTAATTTGATTGAATTGGTAGTGATTAGTAATTGAGATTGAAAGGGCTTTGAGTAAATCTGTGTAACTTTGACTTACACTCTTTACTCAAAATTGTGATATTGATTGAATACTATTGGTGAATTCTCTACAAGACTTTGTGCTTATATTTATTCATGTTTCTCATGGGATTATTGTGGAGTATATACAAGACTTTGTACTTCTCATACAACGCTAGTTGCTATATTCAAGAGGAAAATTCATTGTTGGAAGCTACGAAACAACTTTGTGCCTTCGTGAGCTTTTCTTATTTATCATTTATCAATATCATGTTGGTATTCCTAGGCTTTTCTTTCACAAGATAGGAATATTGGAATTACTGCTTTGTTTTATTTTAAAGTTGTATTGCACTAGGAACTTAAAGCTATGAAACATTGTAAAAAATATTCTCTGAAAAAGGAAAGAATCATGAATGTGACACACCCCCAAACTGTTATTGTAGTGTACATAGTTGTAAATATCTAATTAGGTTTCCTTAGTTTCAATAAGCAATAAGAAAGGTGCCTCCCCTTTCTGAGAGGAGAGATTCTATCTCATGTAACTATGGCTGAAGTTAAGGTTTTGTAATCTGTTAAAAGGGATTACATGATTTTAACCCAACACAATGTAGACTTCTTCTAACTGACCATTAAAAAATGTTTACTTCACATGCATTTGATACACCTTGAAATTATTGAATACAGAAAGAGCCAAAAACATCTTGGTTGCTTTCAACCTTGCTATTAGAGAAAATGTTTCTTCAAAATAAATTCCTTCAACCTGAGCATATCCTTTACACACAAGTCTGATCTTGTTCTGGATCACTTCTCCATCTTCATTTAGCTTATTTTTAAAAACCCATTTGGTACCAATAAAATTCTTGATTTTAGGTCTTGGAACTAGTTCTAAAGTTTTATTCTTCTTGATCTAATTCAATTCTTCCTCCATGGCTTCTATCCAACATTTCTCTTTGATTTCTTTTGTATAAGATTTAGGTTCAATATTTGATAGTAATGCAAAATGTACTTTCTCATTTTCCTTCTCAATTCTCTTCCAGGTCTAAACCCTAGTGTCCTTATGTCCTATAATCCGGTCTTTAAAGTGATTCTTTTGAACATTCTTTGTTGGAGTCTTTGTAACAACCTTCTTAGAGTCAACTTCCAAGTCTTCATCACTGTTGTGGCTTGAATCTTCTTCATCTTCTACATTCAGAATACTAGCAGACTGTATTATTTCATTAACTCTTACATTGGAACTTTCCACAATCCTCTTTAGCCTTTTGTTGTAACATATATATGCTTTGCTTGTTATAGAGCGACTAAGAAAAATACCTTCATCGAATTTGGAATCAAACTTACCTAGATGTTCTTTATCCCTTTTGATGTAGCATTTGCTTCCAAATATCCTGAGATGTCTGAGTGAAGCCAGTCTTCCTCTCCACAACTCATATGGTGTTTTTTCAATCTTTGGTCTAATTTGGGCTCCGTTCAAAATATATACTATAGTCTGAACTACTTCTCTCCAATATATATCTACTAAGCTTCCTTGAATTAACATTTTTTTTACCATATTTTGTATAGTATGGTACTTTCTCTCAAAACCTCCATTCTAGTACAAAGTCCTAGGGGTAGAAAATTTCCTTGAGATCCCATGTTCTTCATAGAATTCACCATACCAATCATAAGTGAATTCTCCACCTCTATCCAATCTTAAAACCTTGATTTTTTTCTGTTTCATTCTTAACTAATGCCTTGAATGTTTTAAACTTCTCAAATGCTTTTGAATTGTCTTTAAAAAAAATAATCCAAGTCATTCTAGTGTAATCATCAATAAGCATCATAACATACTTGTCACCTTGTAGACTCTTAGTCCTCATAAGTTTGCATAGATCAGTATGGATCAAATAAAATGGCTTTGTTGTAGGATACTCCTTAGCAAGAAATCTGGACTTTATTTATTTTCATTCATAACATGGTTTACAACTAGTAGATTGAGGATTCTTAATCTTCAACATGTTTTGGACCGTTCCTTTTAAACTAATGTTCACAATATCATCAAAATTGATGTTTCCCAAGCTTCTGTGCCAAAGCCAAATTTCTTCTCTCTATATAGAAAAAAAGTTTTATCCATTCAACTCATTGAGATGATATATGTCATTTCAATCCTGCTTCCTAAATCATAATCAACTCTTCGACACCATATTTCTTGAATTCATAACACTTAGCACTAAAATAGAGCTTGTAACCTTTATCATATATTTGACTTACACTTAAAATATTATTCTTTAATCCTTCAACATATAAAACATTAGGAGTTTTTATCCTACTATCATCTAGACTCAAAGTACCCTTACTAATAATCTTGGCAATTGAATTGTTTCCAAGAGTTACAAAACCTCCATCAAATTTCTTGAAATACATGAAATTACTTTTTCATTAGTCATGTGACTTGATAATCCACTATCAATGATACATAGGTTCTTCTCCTTTTAAGCATGTAGTGTATTCTGAGCTATCATGAATTTCTGTTTATTCTTCCAAACTTTATCTGATTCAAAAATCTAACATTTTGACCCATTTCTTCTTGTTTTCGATAGAGGAGTGCTCAAAAAATTTCTTCTACAATTTCTAGCAATGTGTCCAAAATTGTCACACTTGTGAAAAATGATATTGAAATTTTACAACTTAGGTGCAAACACATTACTACTAAAAAAGTTATTTCTTCTTACCATAAATTTTGTACAATCCACAACCTTATGGCCAAAATGATTGCAATTAAAACAATAACAAGAAAAAGAATGATTGAACTTGGTATTATGCCATTGTCCTCTTGAAGCTTTTCTTCTGGATCTTCTATTCTTCCTTTGTACTTGGATGGAACCATCATTCTACATTCTACCATCATTGATTGTAGTACTCCATTTATACTTTGTGCTTCCAGAACTAGTTCCTTTCAGATTTTCCTTAGCAACATTCACAAACTATTCAGTCACTTTGTTCTTCAATCCATCTGGTAAACCAATACCGATTTTTATATATGAAGACCTATAAATATCAATAATATGATCCGGGATTTTATTTCTTTTCCCAAACTTCATCTTAATTTGATGATTTACTTTATCAAGATCTTTCCTTAGTGACACAATTTTTGCTTCAAGTTTTTCACAATCCTTGTCTCTTGAAAACAACCTTTCAATCAAAACTTCTTCAATCCTTTTTTCTTCCTCTACTTTAGTCTTCAGGTCAATGATTATCTTCTCTATCTTCTCAAGATTATGAGATACATACTCTTTTTCCTTTACTTCCTCAATAATTCTTTTCTTCAATCTCTTAATTCCTTTACCAACACAAAGCAATTGATGGACACAAGATCTGATTCATCTTCATTGTTTGTGGAATCCACTTCTATCTTATTCAGTAGTTTCTATAACCATGAACACAACCTTTTCTCTTTCATCTCCATATGTGTCTTAATCTTCTTCATCATTTGAGTAGCATTCTTTATTAATGAAGAAACCCTTCTATTTATTTTGAAATTTACTCCCTTTCAGAAATGGCTTCTTTCCATTATTTTTCTCAACATTGTTAGTGTATTTGTAAGGGAACTTATCCATAAAATGTCCTAATTCACCATAATTAAAACATTTGAAAGGTAACTTACATTTATACTTTTTGAAACCTCTTTGAACTTCTTGAAAAAGTTTGCTTCCTCCAGATCTGATCCAACATCTGAATCAGGATTAGCTTGATTATGAGATGCTTTGAATATGACCTCTTTCCTTATAGAATTCTCACTATCAAACCTCATTTCAAAAGTAGTCAAAATTTCATCTAATTTATCCATTTTTAGAGTGTTGATTTCTCTAGCCTCTTCAATAGAAAATACTTTAGAATCAAACCTTCTGGGAAGAGATCTGAGTACCTTTTTCACAATCATACTTTCCTTAATTTCATCACCAAGACCTCTAATAGAGTTAACAACTTCATCCACCTTGAGTAGGAATGTAACAATGTTTTCTTTGTCCTTCATTCTCAGACTTTCAAATTGACTTTGATGAGTTTTAGCTTTAATAATTTGAATTTGTTATCACCTTCATAGATGTTGCATAATTTAGCCCACACTTCCTTTGTTGTCTTGCAATGCATGATCATATATTCAAAGTTAGAAAATACACATAAAGTAGCATTGATTTCCATAACATTGTTTTCATATGCCTTTTTTCTAGTTGGGTCCTTGGAACACTTTCAAGAACCTCATGACCATCTATAATTGATTTTCATACCTCTAATTCAAGAGCCATCAAGTAAGCTTCCATCCTTATAATCCATAATGCATAATTGGATCCATCAAAGAGTGGTGCCTTATTTGCAAGTAATCCTTCTTGAGCTACTAAGTTTGCAATTCTGAATCTACCTCAAGCTATTAAGCTTCTTTAAGGAACTTGGATTTGATACCAATTGAAGGGAACATAGTCTAATAAGAGGGGGGGTGAATTGGTAGATCAAATATATTTAAAAACCTTAACTTCAACACATATACCTGAATATGTAACTAGAATCAACACTACTACTAATCAAGCAATGAGGACACTTTCACACAATTGAACACCAGATGCATGTGGAAACCAAAGATGGGAGAAATCATGATGAGAATAACTACTTAGAACTATTTTCCAAATCCAACCTCACAAAGAAGGAATATAAAAAGTGAATTTTACAATATGAAGTAGGCACCAACCTACTGGAGACACCAATCCCCAATACATAGATCAATACAACAAGTGGGACACCAGTCCCACTGGATTATAAAGATGAAGCTTACATATCTTCAATGATAATTACACAACTTACACAAGTTCTGAACTTTCTTATGAAATTCTCCCTCTCCTTATGATCTTCTTATAATGGTGTACAATTGAGAAGCAATTATCCTTGAATGAATCTAGCTTGCAATATATTTTCCTTGTATATTCACCACGTTCTCTTCAATTATACTTCACATTATGCATCCGTGAAACTAATAAATATATACATGAAATTATATTAACTCTCTTCCATGTTAGACATGGATCAACAAGTAACCAGGATGATATAAGGTGGACCTAAATTCAAATTTTATGAAATGTGTAACAAGTCGGTCCTAAATCAACATGATGTCGTGTGATTCCACATAAACATTAACCTGCACCTATCTTAATACTCCATGCTACCTCTAGGTACCGCATGCTAATAGCCATTACCACACACAGTTCTAAAACACCACTTGGTTGATTGATAGACTCAAAGAACCTTTTGTCACTTCAATATTTTTGCATGCTAAATATATCTTTCAAAAAACTAGAATATGATAGAGCATGTGTAGGAATACTCTCCTTTCAAACTATATTAGAGAAAAAATCACACCCAATAGAGAATACAGAGCATAACAATATTGCAAAAAAAAAAACTCTACATAGAGAAATTGACTTTCAACATTCCGTTATAGATTTCTAGATTACTTCTATCATAGTCAATAAATGCATGCATGATATTGCAAACATGCTATAGTTAGTACAATTCACACTTATCTTCTAATTTCCAAGTATGATACATTTAACTCTAGTTGTTCAACTAATACTACACAACACACTTCGGTAACACAAACACTCAACTTATTTTGAAAATATAGCTAACAATATATACTTTTTCAACTCAAATGATATAATAGTAAAATTACCAACATAGAAAGTTATGGTACTACAAATTAATTTAATTCTCACTGCTATCTTGAAAATATTTAGGCTTTAAAAAAAAAGAGCTCCTTCAACATCAATGACAACCTTTGTTAAAAAATCTTGCCCTTTTTCATTGATGGAAAACATAAAAATTCTAGCCACACACAAAGACAGACTAGTTTTGTTCAAACCGAGTTCTACTTTCTCCCCTTAGAAGATATAGCATTTTGAGTTCCATTTCTCCCCCCTTTGACACTAGTGGCAAAGGTCAACACTCCCCTTTGCATTTTTCCACCTTGCGCAATTCAAAAATCTATTTCCTGAATAGACTCCCCTTGAGTCCATACCACACTACTACAAAAGATATTCTGCAAGACCACCTAGCCTTCTTATAGTAGGTAGAAAAATATCCCCATCACCCTATGCTCCCTCTTGATTCAAGAGGGAGAAACAACCCCTAGATTTTGTCGGAGAAACTCAAAAGTCTCCTTAGAAAGTGATTTTTTGAAAATATCTGCTACTTGCTCGTTGGTCAAGCAATATATTCCAATTTTACCTCCTTTTCTGCAAACTTCTCTCTCAAAAAATGATACTTGATTGCAATATGATTTTATTTGAGTACATTACCAAATTATTTAAGATGTTTATAACACTGGTATTATCACAAATAATGGAAATAGGTTCATCAATCACAATCTTCATCTCCTTCAGGTTCTACTTCATCCACCATACTTGAGTGCAACATGAGGTTCCTGCAATGTATTCCACTTCTATTGTAGATAATGAAATTGAGTCCTATTTCTTGCTTAACTAGGACATAAGACTGATACTAGGAAAGAAAGCTCCACCACTTGTACTCTTTTGGTCATCTATGTTTCCTACCCAATCTACATCTGTGTATGTAGTCAGAGTAAAATTATCACTTTTTGGATACCATAAACCAAAATCCATTGTGGCCTTCAGATATCTAAAAATCCTCTTTATTGCTTTGGCATGAGTTTCCTTAGGTTCTACCTAAAATCTAGCCACCATCCCAAGAGCTTGCATTATATCTGATCTAGATTCAATCACATAAAAAAAATTACGAATTGTGGATCTATACATAGTTTGGTTTACCGAAGTTGATTCATCATATTTACATAACTTACATCTAGTAACCATATGTGAACTCACTAAAATTTGCATTCTTCCATATTGAATTTACTTAAAATCTCCTTTATATACTTATTTTGAGAAATGAATAATCATTTGTTTGATTGTACATTTTGTAAACCAAGAAAGAAAGGAAATTCACCAAGAATTGACATTTCAAATTCAGTTTACACTACATCCCAAAACACACATGTCATCACTACTGAACCACCAAAAATAATATCAGCCACATAGACAACAACAATCAACAATTGATCACCTTCTATTTTTATGTATATATTACTACATGCATTTTTTCTTTGGAACCCTTGTAGTTGCAAATACCTATCCAACTTGGAGTACTAGGCTCTAGGAGCATGTTTGAGTCCATAAAGGGCCTTCTTCAATCTACACACAAAATCCAGATAGTTTGAACATTGAAAACCTTATAGTTTCTCAATGTAGAATTCTTATTCTAACTGACCATTCCAAAATGATGACTTCACATCCATTTGATACACCTTACAATTCTTTAATGTAGAAAGAGCAAAAAACATACCGATTACTTCCAACCTTGCTACCAGAGAAAATATTTCTTCAAAATTAATTCCTTTGACCTAAGAATATCCTTTACACATAATTGTGGCCTTTTTTTGGATCACTTCTCCATCTTTATTTAGCTAATTTCTAAAAAACCATTTGGTAGCAATAACATTCTTACTTTAGGTCTTGGAACTAGTTCCCAAGTTTTATTTTTCTTGATCTGATTTAGTTCTTCCTCCATGGATTCTATCCAACCTTTCCCTTTTCTTGCTTCTATATAAGACTTAGGTTCAATCTTTGATATTAATGCAAAATGTACTTTCTCATTTTCCTTCTCAATTCTCCTTCGAGTTTGTACCCTAGTGTCCTTATGTCCTATAATCTAGGCTTCAGAGTGATTCATATTAATGCACTTTGTCAGAGTCTTTGTAACAACCTTCTCAAAGTCAACTTTTGAGTCTTCATCATTGCTTTGGATTGGATCTTCATCATCTCCTATTTCTAGAATACCAGTAGACTATATTGTTTCATCAACTCTTATATTGGCACTTTCCACAATTTTCTTTAGCCTTTTATTGTAATCTATATACTTTTCTTGTCATAGAGTAACTAAGAAAAATAACTTCATCAGATATGGAATCAAACTTACTCATATGTTCTTCATCCTTTTTTCTATAGCATTTGCTTCCAAATATCTTGAGATGTCTGAGTAAATCTAGTCTTCCTCTCCACAACTCATTTGGTGTTTTGTTAGTCTTTGGTTCAATTTGGGTTTTGTTCAAAATATGTCTAAAATGCTTCTCTCCAATATATCTAGTAAGATTTCTTGAATTAACATTGTTCTAGCCATCTCTCGTACAATTCGATTCTTTCCCTTAGAAACTCCATTTTGCTATAGAGTCCTAGGGACAAAAAATTACCTTTGAATCCCATATTCTTCACATAATTCACCATACTAGTCATAAGTAATTCTCCACCTCTATCTAATCTCAAATCCTTGATTATTCTTCTGGTTTCATTCTCAACTAATGCCTTGAATGCTTTAAACTTCTCAAATGCTTCTTAATTCTCTTTTAGAAAAGTAATCCAAGTCATTCTAATATAATCATTGTGACCATAATCATAGTATAAACTAAATATGCTAGTGTAACGCAGAATAAAAGCTTTGCACAATAGAAACAAGGAAGATTGATTAGAAGCACACATGCACACAATACTAAAATCTAAAATGCAAATTCATTCGTTAAGCAACAAAGAACATAGGAAGTCAAAAACGTAATTAAAACTAGAACAATCTCACCAATTCCAAACGTATTTCCATGATTCATCGTGATTTCCCTTCTCCATTTTGCTTGTGTAGTATAATTGCTCTCAGATTTTCAAGTTTGTGCAAGTATAGCCTAAGATAGTGATTAGCAAAATATCGAAGATTCAAGATTGAGTGCTCTCCAAAGTTATAAAATTTGCGAGAGAGATTGGAATGAAGAAGGACAAATCAATTTATAGAAAATTGACTATTCGAACGACAGGTCAAGATTGAAAGATCAACGGATGGTTGAGATTGACTAATTAGACATGCATTCTGATAACTGACAGTGATGACATGAGTGATTCGAATCAGAAATAGAATTAAAGATTAAATAAATGATTTAATCTTTAGTTCGGCATTCGAAAACTTAAGAAATATCTTTGCATGACAAAGATGAAGATTGATTATAACGACTCTCTGTTTGAATGCACGCACAACACTTAATTAATTAAATAAGAATATTTAATTAATCCGCATGTACACGCAATTGAGTTAGAACTGGACGATTGACTGACTTGACGAAGAGATTACTCGAGACAGCCACTCAGACATTAAATCAAAGATTAACTGAACGATTAAAATAGATGTCGAGTCGAGTAAAAGTGAATACTTAGATAACTCACATAATTATCTAAAATATAGAATGTGTTAAAATAGAATTAATGAATTAAATAATTCATTTAATTCAAGACTTCGATATTTAGAATAATTAAATAAATAATATTTATTTAATTAAATGATGAAGGGATTTTAAATGAATAATTAAATAAATAGTGAATTTATTTAATTATAGTTGAAATATGATAAAGAGTAAATTAAATAAGAATTTATTTAATTTGAAAAGAAGGATAAGGTTAATTAGTAACATAATTAAATAAAAGCGTTTATTTAATTAATCAGATAGAATAAAGAAAAGTGTGAATTAATTAAATAATTAAGATTATTTAATTAATAGAAGAAATAACAGAAGATGAATTAATTAAATAATTAAGATTATTTAATCAATAGAAGAATTAATGTTAAGATGAATTAATTAAATAATTAAGATTATTTAATCAATAGAAGAATTAAGAATTATGAAGAATATTGAAGTCGCCGACCTAAACCAAATTTCGGTGTCTACATTTGCCCCTCTTTGATAGAATGTCACTTAGGCATTGTGTCAAAGAAAATCGATAAGAAATATGGCCCAGTCATGCCCCAGTGTAAAACAGGTGAAGGTATGCCCCCTCGGGAGGACAGGCGAGATCAAAGAACATGAGTGTGCTCTCGAAATTGATGAGAGAACTAGAAGATGAAAGAAAAAAGGATAGAGGAAAATAGATAAGAGTGGTGAAGATGTAGAAAAGAAGAAAATGTTAGTGCGAAAAGAAAGATTGAGAAAGAACGAAAGACAGGAGATAGATGTTAGTATTAGCAATCTTCGATGTTTTGCTATATCACAAAAGGTACTGCACTTTATCATCATTGGGCGGGACTAATACAAATGGAGAAAAAAACCATGATATGACATAGATCAAGGTGTGCAAGGTCATCCACTTGCTAATAACAGACAGTCGCAGACAAGGATTGTCATTAACTCATACTAAGGACACAAGTTGCCCCAGTCTTTTTGTCAAGACAAACCATAGACAACAAACAAAGTAAAAGCTAGGTCATGAGACGTCATTGCTCCTCTAAATCCTTCATGGGACATCCTTGAGGAAACTAGTAACATGACTCAAAATCAAATTGAAAAGACAGTCGACAAACAACAGTCAAAGAAAATAGAATTCTGATACATCGTTGCTTCTCTAAATCCTTCATGGGACATCCTTAAGAAAGCTAGTAACATAATTCCTAGTCATCAATTCAAGATAAATGATAAGATAAATAAGCCATAAAGTCAAAAATCCAGTAAAATATTTTCCAAAACTTGATCTTGTTTGTTTGATTTGTTGATTGATAGAGGGACCGATTGATAGAGCCTGATTGCAGGAGATACACATACCGGATAAGACTATGAGTCTGGTTTCGATGTTATGACTATCTGTATAAGGCATGACAAAGCCTGGTTTCAGAAAGACATGTATCGTATAAGACGTTGAGTCAGATACCGTTGATGTGATAACCTGTGGAAGGCTATGTTTGATTGTTTTACCTTGTCGATTATGCAGGAAGGACTCATCCTGAATAAGACATAGGTTGATTGTTTTGATAACGTCTGTTGCCAAGAAGGACACATCCTGTAGCAGACTGTAGTTGATCTCTTTTGATTGTTTTGTTTGGCAAGGTGTTTGATTTGACTTAGAGATATTGCTGACTTGTTCACCAGATTGATGCATGACTTGATACGATGTGTGGACAATTGACTGTGTGTGACGATAAACCCTAAAGGACTGACCTAGTGCGGCCTCGGGGCTCATCGATTGATGGCCTTGCCTACGTTATACATGCAAAGACCTCGTAGTTCGACTTGACTTGACCGACAAGACTGACTACAAATAGAAGACGTGTATGAAAATGAATGCGACGAACCTAAATGGACTGACCTAGTGCGGCCTCGGGGGCTCATCGATTGATGGCCTTGCCTATGTTATACACGCAGAGACCTCGTAGTTCGACACAACTAATGACCTTGTCATATAGACACATGGATTGACACATGACGTTATGCAGAAAAACCTAAATGTACTGACCTAATGCCTCGGGGGCACATCGGCAGATGGCCTTGCCTACGTCCAGTCACAGAGGCAACGTAGTTCGACAAATGACAAAGACTGACAAGTGCGACTGACTCCGACTTTGTTTTTGGATTTTTGAAATGTTTTGATTTTTTTGTCTTTTTGAAGTTTTCTGATGTTTTTGGATTTTTCCATGGTGTTACGTCTTCCACATAGCCAGTGTAAGAACCAATATGACGCACGTCAAGTGTTTTCCCCCAGTCGAGTATAAGACTAATTGATTATGAATAGGGTAAGATGGGGGATATGAAATTTCGCTTGATGTCAATCGTTCCAGGTTATGGGAAAGACTACCACTTATTAGGAATGATATATACAAGCGATGGACACAAAAGATAAGGGATATGTACAGGGATAGTCAGTATGTACAGGGATAAGGACTATGTACAGGGATAGTCAATATGTGCAGGGATAAGGACTATGTACAGGGATAAGGACTATGTACAGGGATAGGGACTATATACAATGATAGGGACTATATACAAGGAAGTGGACTATGTACAAGGTAGATTAGAATAATAGTAGACAAAGGAGCAGAGTTGAGTACACATGGCGCCTGTTTGCCAGGTTTTCACCATAGGTACCTATCCAAAGCGCCCAACTGAAGTGGTTTCACTATTAGACCGAATGATTTGTCTTTACTATTTTCCAGTTATCTAATTTTTTTGGTGTTACCAAAGAGCCTTTGTTATTTACCCGGAGTTTTCACCTTGATAAAGATTTTTTGTGATTTTTTGATTTTTTTTTGTATTTTTGATGATTAAGACAAGGCTCTCAGAAGCTATGGATAGAAATTCTTCAAATCAAGGCTATTGATTGGTGCTGATAGTGGTTCCCCTTCAGGAGTAGAGAGTTGGTACGCTCTTGATCCAAAAGCTTCTGTGACAATATAAGGTCCTAACCAGTTAGGTTCAAACTTTCTTGGTTTTTCTCTTTCTACTTGATTCTTTGGGTTCTCCATTAAAACCAGGTCACCAATGTCAAAGTTTCTGTTCAAGACTCTCCTATTATAGCTATGATGAAGGTGATTCTGGTATGCTTGGAGATGGTCTAGTGCCTTCTGTCTTCGCTCATCTAAAAATTCTAGCTCATGGAGTCTCGACACTCAGTACTCTTCATCATCAATGTGGCCTTTCAGGGATACCCTTAGGGAAGGAATCTCGACCTCAATAGGTAAAATGGCTTTAGACCCA